>JAJOOS010020252.1:0-23642 GCA_029582725.1 Solanum chiquidenum | reverse complement strand
CCCCCCCCCCCCCCCCCCCCCCCCCCCCCCCCCCCCCCCCCTCAGGATTGTTAAATGTTTTGAAATCTTTGTTTCTATGCAATTTACTTTTCTGTTGGAGGTTGGTCTGAGGGTGGGGGTAGGATGTTAGATGGGGATGCTGTCATTTAGTTTATGGAAATTAGCTTCTAGTAGAGAAATTAAATGTAGGTTTCAATGAACTTGGTTAGGAGAAGATAGGAGACGACTTTCTTGTGGTAGTAATTGCAAACATCTCTCCTCTTATCTTAGTGTGCACTGTTTGCTTACAGACGGGCACGTCTCGCTATCTTAGTTTCTTTAAATTTCAAAGCACTTAAAGTGTATAAATATCTTGATTTGGGATTATGAACAGAATAGAGAGTTTTAACTAATTTTCTCAAATAACTAACTAACTACACTCATTTCCGGATCACCAGACTAGGATTGAGCAACAAATTTTGAAATCTAAAACGCATCTAGCATGGAACAACAGGCTAATCAAAGCAGTGATAATCATGATTTTACTGGAATAAAAGAATGGGATCCAAGAGCCATGCTTAAAAGTATGTCTTTTCTTGAACAAAAGATTCATCAACTCCGGGAGCTGGTGCGTATAATTGTTGACCACAGAAGTCTAGCTGGGATTCAGGGAAGTGACCTTTCAATTCAGCAACAACAGCTAATAACAACTGATCTTACCTCTATTATTATTCAATTGATATCAACTGCAGGGAGTCTTCTTCCAACCGTGAAGCATCAAGCGAATCCACCTACCAAGCAACTCGAGCAGTTTGGTGGTGCCTCCATTCTTTGTGAAACAGGTACTAATGTCGGTGCTCTGACATGTAATGTTAATGCAACTAAGGCGAAAGATCAGCCCAACCATGTTGATCAAATGGGAGATTGTTCTGTTGATGAACATGAGGCGAAAGATGAAGATGAACCCCATGAGGAAGAGAACCTTCCTCCTGGTTCCTACGAGATTCTGCAGCTGGAGAAAGAGGAAATTCTTGCACCTCACACTCACTTTTGCACAATTTGTGGGAAGGGATTTAAGAGAGATGCCAATTTGCGGATGCACATGAGGGGTCATGGGGATGAATACAAAACTTCAGCTGCTCTTGCAAAGCCTCACAAGGATTCCAACTCTGGGACGACGCTTATTAAAAGGTATTCCTGTCCTTGTGTTGGTTGCAAGCGCAATAAAGAGCACAAAAAGTTTCAGCCACTGAAGACTATCTTATGTGTGAGAAACCATTACAGAAGAACCCACTGTGAGAAAAGATATGCTTGTAGTAGGTGCAATTTGAAGAAATTTTCAGTTATTGCAGATCTTAGAACACATGAGAAACATTGTGGTAAAGATAAATGGCTTTGTTCTTGTGGAACAACCTTTTCCAGGAAAGACAAGCTTTTCGGGCACATTTCCCTTTTCCAAGGACACACACCTGCAATTCCTCTAGATGAAACCAAAGGTTTTGCTCGGACATCCGATCAAGGCCAAACCAATGATGCAACTACAAAGCCTGGAAATATAGATTTTGAGGTAAATGTTCAGAATGACAGTGGACTTCAAAATACTATGAATGTTAAAGGGAGTACAGATAACCCTGACAGTTATTTCTCATCTTTGAACTTTGAAACTAGCAAGCTTAACGAACTGCAAGAGTTTCCTCAACCACCATTTGAGGACCAAGAAAACTCATTCTCTTTTCTACTGTCAGGTTCATGTAATTACCCCCGGAAGGCTGGAAAAACATAGGTTCTACTTAACTGGAATAGTTCAAGTGAATCTGTCTTTGGTTTAATGCTGTCTAGTTTTCTTATTATGTCAGTTCTTTTTGTGAATAAATGATGTCTCTCTTACTGTGCATTGCTCTTTTTGACTGCTTAGAATGTTATATCTGGCTTGACTAGGTACTTGCAAGTCTGTAATCACAAGTTAAGAATAAATGCATTAATCGTCTAAAGCCCTTCTATAGAAGTTGAGAGGAAGATATATTTTCTAGATAATCCTTGATGCTTTTAGTTACAAACAGACTTCATTAACAGAATTTCTCCTTAATTACTTTCACATGAGAATCTGGATAGATGCTGAGCAATCAGTTGATAACAACTATATATCAAAGTGCTGAACTAAAACCAACATTGAATTTGTTTTTGAAGATAATGGACTATAGATTACATGAACAAAATGCTTCACATCGTTCCCTGATTTCATTGAGAAAATCTCTGAATCATCTAGACTCAATTACATTGCAATGAAAAACTAGAAGTTTCAAAAGACTGAAACAATGGCCATGTCTAGATGTGGTCATAAGATCTGAATTCATCTTTGACGTCTTTGATAAGAAGGGGAACTGGTTCAGTTAGATGGTTCAGCTGGCTGAACATCTTTGCCTATGATAGAATGATGGAGCAATATCAGCTTCCATATCTTTGATCAGGGTCAGTCTCTACCTAGCTACTAACTGTACCGCCCGAACAGATTTGCCTATAATGAGAATTATGAAGTAATATCAGCTTCAAGCCTTTTGCTGGTTGTCCTGACTTTGATGTCTTCCTTAGAGGTCCAAGAACAAAGTCATCCATACACGACCAAGTGCTTCCCCTGGGAGAGTTGTCTTTCCAGAGAAACCTCTCAGAAAATGGGTTCACCAGACTCTCTTGGAAATCTTCTGCTGTCTCACAGATTAAACCCTGCCAATCAATATAAACAAAAATAAATGCCAGTTTTGTTTTCTGAAGGGATGTGGTGGGATGCGAAAGGGAGGATGATGTTTGTTATGGTCTTACTTCTGCCATTGCCTTGATCTTCATTGTAAGATCATTGCTAAGGAGAACAAGTTGTCCATCTTTGTTGGTTCTTTTGAAGAGGAAGGCATATTCAAGGATATGATCCTCTGCTGTGGGTGAAACAATTTCCGCTAGACCACAATGTGGAGAGGACAGAACTGAGCCGACTGGAAAGATGACATTCTCCTCATTGAAAAAACACGGTGGTGCAGTTGCAGGAGGAGTTGGTGCCATTGGCCTTGTTTCCTCTACACAACTCTGCACATGAACCCATGATTTTGCATTTACCATGCAATCATCTATCCAGTCTAATGCTGCAAATACTTCTGTTGCTCTTCTGAAAAAGCTGGCACGCCTCTTCATGCAATCCAGTTCTCTTAAGACTTATATCAGGTAACAGATAAAGATCACATAAAGGATAAAAAAAGTTATTGAAATACTTGAGGATGAAATCAAGTTCCTTACCAGTTCTGGGAATTATCAGGCAAGTCCCTTTGAGACCTTGCAAAAGCTGCAAAGCTTTTCTTGACTCTTTGTTTAACAAAGAGGTGGTATCCACTACCATGGTCCACCTTCTTTTCTCTTCCCTGGCATTGTTATTCTATGGATATTGTTTTAAAGATAGATTAGGAATCTTAAAGAAGTTATTTCACATAAGAAGCATGTCAATGAACTTACAGCAAAGGGGCATGCCTCCATGATTTCTTGACACTTGACTGGTTTAGCATTCAACTTGACCTTCCGTTCTGGAGAGTTCGAATTGGTCTTGTTGGGAGAGTTGTTCACAAGCAGAGATTGAAATGGTACTCTATCTGTTCTGTTCTTCAGTACTGTTACCTCCATTCTAGCCTTATTTCTAGAACCAAGACTTGCTGATATATGCTCTTCAAGAACTTTGTCATTCAAATTTTCTCTCTCAAATGGCTTTCGTTGCTTTACATCCTCCATGTTTCCCTTCTTTATTGATCTCATTGAATAACCATCAGGTGTCATATTCTCTTTATCTGGAGTGAAAATTTGTTCACTATTCTTACTCATATTTGAGAGAATTGTAGATGATCCAACATTTTCTGTGTAATATTCAAGACCTTCAGCTTGTGTGAGTATGGAATCAAAAGTCTCTTTCATTGGGGAAGATCTAAAAGATTTTGGATTCTTAATTTGTTCTGAGCAGCTCATCTTCTTCATTGACCTTGGTGAATGAGTGTTTGCGGAAAAATCCACTTTGTCCAGAGTAAAATTCTCTTCACCATTCTCATCCATACAACAAGAAAGCATAGGTTTTGTAGTTTGTCCATCAGTAAGACATGAGTTCTTCTCGGACCCAAGTAAGAGAGAACTAGGAACATGGTTCTCTTTGTCTGGAGTGAAGGCATCTTCTTCATCCTTGTTTCCACTAGAAAAAGGATCATTGAAAACTGATTCCATTGCAACCTTCCCATGATCAAGTGTGTGAACTTCAGTATCAATGTCAACTTTTTCAATAAAAGCTCTATCTCGACCAGTTTGAATCTGAACACTGGAACATTTTCCCCGTCTAGACCAAATGTTCAAACATCTTTGCTGAGATCTTACTGGAGTACTATCTGCATTTTCTGTTCGGAACCCTCCTGAGACAAGAAGGGCTCGCGGACTGCTGTTTTCTTGGTCAGGTTCGTAAGCAGGCTGCAGCAAACTGATTTCACTCTCTCCATGTATTTTCTCAAGTGGATTTATGTTTACTTCCCCATCACTATAGGGAAATGAGGACTTCATCTCCTCAGGCATTGGAGGAGCTGACGGAGTTGGACATTTAATGTATGGCAACAAACTCGAACAAGAAAATGATGAATCTTGATCCTGCACCAAATCATCACCCTCATTCTGAAGAGCAAAGCCATTCTCGTCCTAGAAAAAATATATGATAAATTAGACACTAAGGGGACAAAATAGTTGAGAACATACAGGTGTATACTACTACTACTACTACTACTACAGCTCACCTGATGTTCTTTCTCATCCATTTCTTTGAATGGTTCTGCCTCACCTAGTGGAGCTACAAATGGATTCTCCAAATCATATGCGCGACTTATTGGAATCCAGTGCAGCATGTATTCCCTTCTTGAACCTCCTAGCTTCATCTTATCGCCCTCTTTCAACTCAACTCGAACCCCTGGTTCAATCTTGTTTCCAGAAATCCATGACCCATGGACTGAAGCAGCAACAAATCATAGTGAGAAACTTGAGAAACAAAAAAAAAAGAAATGTGAATTCATGGATTTCTTGTCTAGTCATGAGAAAATGATTTTCAAGGAACAATAATACATTCATAAAAATCCCTAATATGCAAGACTAAGAAAAAGCTGATGTAAAATTTCACTTTTTGATTTAAAATCGTCCTAATTGTAGAAAAATAACCTTCTTTTGGGACGGACTAAAAAGGAAAGTGTCACACAAATTGGACAAAAAGAGTATTATCTTTCTGGTATGCTGACCTCATACAAAATCAAGAAATCTACATACTTAATACTGAAACAGCAAGAAAAAATTTCTCAAAGGCAGAGTTTGATTTAGGAGTTACCTGAAGACAGATCAATAACAGAGAGGGAATGAGAAGAGGGATTAGAGTGAATTCGGAGGTGAAATCTGCTAATGCTTGGGTGTTCCAATACAATGTTACAATCTGGGTGTCTTCCAACTACCAAAATCTCTTCAAATTCTTGATTTGCTGTGATTGAAACAGGTGTGGCCGGGGGATTGTCAAGAAGAAAGATGTTCTTGAGGATGGCACCATTCTTTAGCACTGTAAACACTGGAATCTTCTTCTCTTCTTCACTCTGCGAATTGGGTTTTCCCAAAGATTCTTGCTTTTCCGCCATGGGAGAGAGAAGAGAAAGAGACAGAGAGGATTTGTTACAAAGACAGATGGAGAAGAGGGTTGTGTTTTTTAAATGAAATCTTGAAAAAGTGACCGTTAGCTTTAATAGAGTTTCTTTTTTTTGCTGTTGTTTTCTTAGGGTGGATTTTTTTTTTACATATACGGCTTGAGACTTCTAGTTAAAGGTAGACTATTTAGGGTTCGAAAAATATAGTGCTTGAAATTTGAACTTAAAGCCTCTGAGTGAATTTTGAACCTCCTCAACAACTAGTCTAACCTTTGTAATATTTACAGACTCTCCAGATCCACCCTTGTCTATGCACCTATTTTACTTTGTATGTGCACACATTTTGTGTGTGTAACCCCACACAATTTTAAAGAATCATACAAATATTACTCCATTCATCCTAATTTATGCGACATTCATGTAATGTAGTTTGACTTGATATTAAATTTAAGAAAGATAGACTAACTTTTGAAATTTGTGGTTTATATAAATAAATACTCTCTCCGTTTAAAAAAAATGACCTAATTTGACTTGGCACGGAGTTTAAGAAAATAAAGAAGACTTTTAAATCTTGAGGTCCTAAATTAAAGTTATGTCAAATGTACAAAATTATTCTTTAATCTTGTAGTCTTAAATATGTCACGTGAAAAACTAAAATTAAAATATTACCAAAAAAAGAAAGAGGTCATTTTTTTTTAAACTGACTAAAAAGGAAATGAGGTCATTCTTTTTAAAACGAATAGAGTAAATGTTTGTATCACTATAAATCAATTTATTAAAGATAAAATTAATTCTTTAAAGTTAAATTGTTGGTACTAAATATAAAAATGTCTCTCTTTTAGGACTAACTAAAAAAGAAAGTGAGTTGTATAAATTGAGACATACTAAGTATATTCTATGGATGTTGAGGTAGACAAGCGATTTATCTTTGTTAGACAAAAAACAAGAAGAAAAGACAGGTACAGTGTTGTAAGCAAAGAAATACTCTCAAAACACTCTCATTCATAAGGAACAAAGGAGTAAGGACCAATATAGGAGAATCAAAGAACAAGCTTTTGATTATTAAGGTTAAAATAAATAGAACATTATGTACATATGATGATGGAATTGTAGCAGTCACATTCATTCACTCCCCCTAAAAAGCTCAAATCTCTATCAAACCTATCCACCAGCTCTTGCAAGCACAGAGGTTTCAAGATACCAGACAATACCAAAACAGGCAAGAATACTTTCACTCATCATAGTACCCTAAATTTACCAGAAAATTTGCACCAGAACAGATAGCAGATTTTGAACGCTATTCTGATATCTGGTTCCCCATCACAAACTAGGCCATAATACAACGGCAGCAGAGGAAAATGATCGGCTCATGCAGAAAGGCAGCCATTAGCATAAAGAAGATAACCAAATGCAGTAGAAAATGATGCCTCAAATAAAGGATCCCCTCTCTGCCAACCCAGCTATATCAGTTTACCATTATGTACCTCGGATTGTGTCTACTCTATCAATGACATCCAAAGCTTTGAGTCGATCAATGTCAAAATCGATCACTGGAACAGAAGACGGTCTCCTGATGGGAAAGGGGTCCTTCTTGGTTTCACGTATAGGGGAATGGTTACTACTCTTACTCAGCCTGTGGAACTTGCTCAACCTAGTTCTTGCAGTATCGAATTCTTGGGACTTGCTAATTCCGGGTGTCAGTTTTCTCTTGCTTACATCCCGAAGCATCTCTTGGTCTTCAACTGTTAATGTGGAAGATGGAGAACTTGGCTTGTGTGTTAACTGATTCATCTTTTGATTAGGGTAACAGCATGGAGATTTCACTGGAGATCTGATTCCGCCATTTGTAGAACTTCTCGACTGAGTGACAAGATAGTGAAGCCACATCACCAGTTCAAGAATATAAGCTTCGGTTTTCTCCTTATCAGCATGATATAGTGTCTCAATTCGAAGTAGATCAGTCTGGCCAGCAGGTTTCCTGTTCATTTCAGACCAAATGAATATAAATACTTGCCATAAAATTGGTTCAATCGGTAAAGAACAAGTTTCTTATAATTGAGCTCACCCTGTATTTGCCCATTCTCCAACCCATCCAAAGCCATGGTGGGCCCTGTAAAGTAAGAGTAAAGGCAGTGGATCTACATCAGAAAAAAGGAGACGGAGAGGATAGTTTAATAACACATATACCTTTTCACACAAAATGGACAGAAGTTGAGGGAAGAAAACTCCAATGCAACTCCTTAGTAGGCCAAAGGCCTGAGTTATTAAGGAGAAAAATAAGGATGCTATACTGATAAGATGAGATACTACACTTGATCTTAGCCAAGGAACTGAAACATAAGCACATTAAGGAATCTAATATGAAGCAACTCTTTTTTACATTCTTTCACCATCAAAACCAAAACACAGAAACAAGACACTCTTTTGCTTTCCTTTCTTCTACATGATTTTATTTTTTTCTAATCCAAATATACTATATGGGCAAACAATATAGCATTCTTCATGCAATTGCCCTTATTTAACATTGCTCAATTTAGCTCATTTAAAATCTACAAGAGAAAAAGAAAGATAACCTCCAAGAATACAATCCCAATGAATAATGAAATCTATCATTTTCTTTAAAAAAATTCTTTGTTTTTAGTGATCTGGCTTCACATCCCTCGCCTATCGGAACACCCGAGTCTCAAGAAAACTCAAATTAGAATTACTTTAGAGTACCCACTGATATAATATAGCTGACCAGAAAAGCCTCTTTGGACTAAGAAACGTATGAAGAATCCCTGGAAAGCTGTTGGGCAGCCAAGTGGACTCTTTACCAACTAAATATTTGGGACTACCTCTAGGTGCTAAAAACAAAGAATTAGAGGTGTGGAGTGGGGTGTTGGAAAGGTGCGAGAATAAACTATCTAGGTGGAAAAGTCAATATCTCTCTTTAAGGGGGAGATCGACTCTCACCAAGTCAGTTCTTGATGGCATGCCTACATACATGATGAGCCTTTTTCCCATACCAAAGAGAATTGAAAAAAAACTCAATAGAGTTAGGAGAGCCTTTCTATGGCAAGGAAACAAGGAGAAGAGAGGTTATAACCTTGTGAAATGGGATGAACTGACTCTCAACACTCAACAAGGGGGGCTCAACTTGAAGAACCTCAGCAAACAAAACACCTCTCCCTTGCAGAAATGGCTTTGGAGGTTCTCCTCAGAAGAGAGGGCCATTTGGAGAAGATTCATAGCATACTTTCCTCAATCACTGGACAACTGAGGAGGTTGCGGGAACCTTTGGGTGTAGTGTCTGGAAAACCATAAGAAGATTATGGCCTCATTTCAACAACAACATGTCAATCACTGTTGGAAATGGTTTGAAAACTGATTTCTGGAATGAGGTGTGGATTGGAGAAGACAATCTTAGAAACTCCTTTTCACATCTTTACACTTTGAGTACACAAAGGAATGTCTCTGTATCCCAAGCTTGGAGTCAGCAGGGATGGGACCTTGTTTTTAGAAGAGCACTAAATGACTGGGAAATTGGGGAAGTTGTAACCTATTGGGAGTACTAAACTCACACCCTGCTTTATCTATGAGGCCTGACAAACCTAGATGGAAATTGAAGACCAAATGCCCCCCGAAGGTAGCTTGTTTTTGTTGGTTGTTTGTAGAAAGGCTTGTTTAACACATGAGGCTTTACAGAAAAGGGGATGGCAATTTTGTTCAAGATGTGTCATGTGTTAACAGGAAGCAGAAGTCAATGACCATCTGTTCCTTCATTGTAAGGCAGCGTTGAGCCTATGGAACATGTTTTTGGCTCTGTTGGGATTTAAATGGGCGATGCCTAGCACAACAAAGGAACTACTAAATAGCTGGAAAGGTATTGGGAACAGAGGAAGAAATGAACACTGCTGGAGAACTATCCCTGCTTGCATATGGTGGACCCTCTGAAAAGAAAGAAATTTAGGAAGTTTTGAGGGACAAAAGACTAACTTACAGAAGATTAGAATGAATTGTATAAGCCTTTTGTTTTTTTGGTGTAAACAAAATCCTGTAGGGGATATAGTAGATTTTATAGGAAACTTGTAAAGTATACCCATGGGTGGGATGTAAGTTTCCAATTCATCATTTTTTGGATGATGAATTTTTTGGTGTGAATACAAAGTTACCCTTGTCTCAAAAAAATCACTGGAAAATTGTAATTGAAGAATATATTGCTAGGAAATTGATGTTTTACTTGGTTGTGTTGGTTGCCATGGGAACAAGCCACTGCAGCGTTTTCTCCATTTCAGCCTTGATTTGTTGCACAGTTAACTGCACAATAAGAGTATCTGGAGTATTACTAACATTCAACGGCCTAGAAGGCAGAAACTTGAGGATACCCCACAAAAAACCCTTGAAAGACAAAATAAAGAGTACCTCTTCCTTGAGCTGGAAGGATTGTAATTTGAATCGCAAAGCTGACTTAATGCTTGGTGGCAACCCTTGGTATAAAGCATCTCTTGTATTTGGGGGCACCGAACCGGATCGTGTGACCTGATCATATAAAATATGATACTCACTTTATGTTTCTGATTAGAAATGTCAACAAATAACATAATTTTACAAATATTTTTTATACAATTCGACAACATTACTAATCCAGAATACCAATTTGTTACAATTTCAGCACAATTGTGAGACTGTAAGAAGTATGATTCCATTACTTAGGCACCTCTACTGACTGAAGAAAGAGAGCTAAAATGGAGAAACACCCGAATTTAGGGTACTAGAGTAACTGCTATGCTACTCGGACATGAATGCGGATCTAAGGGTCGGATTCTTCATCACATAAATTTTAGGATTCGGGTATGAATCTGAGTTCGGATACAGGTGCAGGGATATGACCAATAAATGTTTATTACGACATAAAAGGTAAATAAATCTATTAGTTAAAGTTATTGAACTAAAACTAATAAAACTTCATTTCTTCTAAACACCAATATTTTATTCTTATCTCACGTAATAGAAAAGCGTTCTCATATATATATATGTGTGTGTGTGTGTGTGTGTGTGTGTGTGACATAAACCCATAAATCAAACTAAATACCCAATCAATCTATACTTCTCGGTTTAGAATGTGGTCAAAGTACCCAAGATAAGTTGACCAAATCAGTTATCGATCCCACACCCACACCCATGTCGTGTCAGCATGGGTGCGGCAGGGATTTTGAAGAGTCCGCCTAACATAGAGAGTAAGCATTTCTCATAAAAATTCTCATACAATGTATCTAGCTTGCCTAGAGAGAATATTTATTAGAAGAAATATAAGTCATCATAAAAATAGCTTTGGCACCACAACTATGGCTGGGTTACCAAAAAATCTCATTTGAACTAATCTACGTTCCAGCTAAGTGAGTAACAATTGACTTCCAAATATTTACAGGTCCCCAAGACCCGAACATGAGGCATATAAGCCAGCTATACACGCGGACCATAAAGTTTGGGTAACAAAGAAAAGATTACAAGCTATACACAAGGACCATAAAGTTTGGGTAACATAGAAAAGATCGTTTGTTTTTTTTTTCAAAAAAAAACAAACGAAGTCAAACATCAAATTCAAGTCAAAAAGAAAAAAAAACGCCTAAGTTAATATAATAAACCCACCTACTAATGATTCGAGTTCTAAAAAAAAAAAAAAACACAATACTAAACAGGAAGTAAGATGATGAAAACCATGATAGCACTTGAGAGTAAGATTGCAAATGCCTTCTATAGTGGATCACGACCTTAAAGTACTGCTATCTTCACATGAACAATTCACCTGATCTTGGGAGTTCTAACTATCAATTTAAAATTCTAATTATGATATGAGATTCATAAAGACAATGGCAATTTGAGTATTTTCACTGTGGCAGTTCTTGCAGCATTTGTTTTTGGTCCAATT
Source organism: Solanum chiquidenum (assembly GCA_029582725.1). Lineage (NCBI taxonomy): Eukaryota > Viridiplantae > Streptophyta > Magnoliopsida > Solanales > Solanaceae > Solanum > Solanum chiquidenum. The sequence goes on along the minus strand of JAJOOS010020252.1, from coordinate 12,071 downwards.
GATAGACCTCCATTCTTTATTGTGATTCCTGATAGATATTAGAGCATACAGCTTTATGAAACATATTAAGAGATGAGAGATTATCTATTGGGATTAAGATGATAATTTACAAGGAAGATAAATGCTTGATATATTTATGACGAGAAACAAAAAAAGTATTTTAGCTTAATGGAGGAAAAGATATCTACTTCATTCCACATTTCCATTAAGGATATGAATGAAATCAAAAGATTAAATGATAGCGTCAAAAATGCTGATTCTCTAATAATTGTATGTGCATGAGATGCTTACAAGTGTATCAATCTGAGTAATGATATTTGCATAATGTAATGCAAGACCAGCAGATCCTAATCTCTGATGGTTGTTTTTTATTGGTCGGTCTCCATCTGCAAGGTTTGGCAAAACTATAGCAGTCAGGTAAAAAATTGTACAATTCAGTCCCTCAAAAACAAATTGAAGACACGAAAGAAATGATTTAACTCTAAACGCTCAGCACCTATAGAATACGCGTTAAAAAAAAATTTAACTGTGTCGATTGATTTTGTCTGTTCCTGCCTTATAAAACAAAATATACCTTCCTTAGGAACAAATGATTCAGTATTATGAGTTGTAATATAAGCATAGGCAATAACAAACAAGCACAGATTGTTCTGCCATGACAATGACTTCTGACTCTCTTAGTTGCATAATAAAGTCCGATAACTCATAGTTCACCCTAGATTATGATTTCCCTTGATCACCACACATGCATCAGCAACAGTAACTGTTTGTACATAACAGATAAAATTGATAGGTAGCCGTTGGTAAAACAGATCTTTACTCACCTAGTGAATAGCAAGACGTCTATAATGTAGAAACAAATTGTTGTTACACTTAAAACTAAACGAGCAATTGACACAAGCAAAATGTAAATCTTAAAGTTAATCACGATATAGACAGACAACAATGATCCAAGAAGCATGATAAAAAGTTAACTTGAAGTTTCCAAAGCATTACCAGTGTTGCCAAACGCAGCATGGATCTCCAAATGGAGGAAGTGGACAATGTCCACAAGCTTTTCCATCACCTTCAATTATGGCAAAGCAGATGTTAGCATAGTCAATTGAAATTTGAAAGGAACCTCGACAATTTATCTTAAACAGACCACCCATCTTGTGCAGTAAGTAGAAACTAGATACCACATTACCAGTATCAAATTTAAGATCAAAGTAAAAGATAAAGCAGGACTGAATTGCTACCTCTTCCAATATCTTCGACCAGAGAGACTTCTTTTTCAAACTTTTAACATGTTTCTTTTGACTTTTCAACTCTGCTCTCAAAATTGCAAGGCTATCTCCTGCATATTTATATGTTAAAAGGAATATTAGAACAAGAATATAAGAAATCAGTAGGACGAAAACAGATACAAAAGACAAAAGTAAAAGAAGAAAATGCAAGAGCAAACAAAGGTTACTAGATTAAGTAACAAGAGTCTCACGTCTTCCACAGAATCACATGACATTACACAAACAAACTTTATACCAACTAAAAGTACAGAATAGTCTCGACAACAGTAACCACAAGGAAACAATGTCCTCAATGCTGTTTAGAATCAGTAAGATGTCTATATATCTATATTTTTGAATTAGTTATCAGATTCAATATGATGTTTCCTAAATCTAATTGATTCCCAATATTCTCCAGCTATGACTTCCATCCATAGAGCTTGCTTCTCTTTTGCAAATGAAGGTGTAGGAGGACTTCAATGGCAGCATCAGAATTAAAAGTGGACTTGAGCCAACCAGGTCTTAAACCATGTTCAGAATACATATCTAGAAAACAACAATAGTAGCTAGAATCTACCCGTTCAAGATTTCTTCTAGCACCCTGTGGAAACCCCAAGCAGGAGTGTTCTGTCTAGGCCCACAATATCTAACATGCTGGTGATTAAGTTCCTAATGATATGAGAAACTGGGGGAAGTTCATTGTATAAAAATAGTTTATATAAACTTAGAGCTAATGCAGATCTGCTGATTTAAAATAGTTAGGTAAAAAAGATAGAGCACAATATGAATATCTGTGGATAGATGACCTTTCTGAGTAGCATTTGAAGTATCCTCTTCTTGGGCTTTACGTCGGCAATCTTGTTCAATTCTGTCCAATGCATGCAATTCATGGTACAGTTCCTGCAAAGAGCATAATAATTACAATTTACTCGAACCAGATACTTGTTAACAATTTATGACAATATAATAATTTGACAGTAACAAAAGAGAACCACATATACCACTAGGTAAGAAATTGTCCAAAAAATACCTACTCAGAATCAACGTAGTGTTAGCTAAAAATAGAACCAATTGAACAACATACTCATATAGACAAAAACAACAAGTTGGGACTAAGCTTACTTTTCTAACACGCATATTAGATCTGACCTTTACTAGGAATTTTTGTTTTCTGGTTAAAAACGTGTATATCCGTGTAAAATCCATAATATGTCTCAAAAGAGAAATCATTTAATTAGAATGAATTGGATCATAATAAAGAGGATTCATATAATCTACTCCAACTACTCGAATTGCAGAGATATATCCACAAATCTTTAAGCTAATCCAAGTATCATAACATGGGTGGGCATTAAGCAGGAACTGATGCATCCATACTAAACTTTCAAGTAGTAGACCAATTATAGTGTAGAATTTGTAACATGATGGGAATAAAATGAATGATGTCGGATAGGGTTATATAAATATGCAACTCAGGTGGAAATTCAGGAGGGATCCTCTAACGCTTATATGGACCATATGGAAAGAACAAAACCAAAATAGCATTTGAAGAGTTGAAATACTCATTGTACAAGTCGAGGATTTAAAAAAAAAAAAAAATTGGAACACCCTATGAGATAATGAATTATTGCTCTTCATAAAGAATTATGTTTTTGTGTGAGATACTCTATTTATGTATATATATTATATAACAGAATACTTCATTATCAAAAGAAATTACTCCCTCCATCCCAAATATGTGACACTCTTTCATTTTTAGTCAGTCCAAAAAGAATGACTTATTTTCATATTTAGTAACAATTTAACTTCAATCTTCCCATTTTACCCTTAATGAAATGATTCATAGCCATTAAAAATTTCATGGCTTATTTTAGACCACAAGTTTCAAATGTATTCCTTTACCTCTTGAACTCCGAGCTCAGTCAAACACTTCAGATAAATTGGGACGGAGGGAGCATTACTTAACAGAAAAAATGAAACAAATAGGGAAAGAATAGGTCAAGAAGTGTAGATGCTGAGATGAAACTTACTGCTGTATACTGTACCAAGGTCATTAAGTGCAGCATCACAATCTCAGCTTCTTCTTTTAGTTGTTTATGAGGTGTCAATTCTGATTCCAACCTAAACGTAATGGAATGAACTACAGATAATGTGAATATTCAATTTTGAAGTGGTAACAACAAAGCAAAAAAACTGGACTAAAGTTAGTTTTAAATACTTCTTAAAGTAACGGTCTAAGTTGTGCCATTGAGGATCTTTGCAACTATTTCCAAAGCGAACCACTTCACAAGAGAATATTTTCAGTTCATCCCTGTCAAATTACAACAACTATCTCACTCTTGAGCCAAAAGAAAATGAAAGTACGCAAAAGTTATTTCAGACTCTTTGACACCTTTTGTCTGCTGCAGCAATTCTGAAGAGCTCATCCATATCTTTTGATATCAACAGCTGCACACCTTCAGAAGGGAGATCCACTTCCTTCAAATGCTTAATGTTCTCATTTGAAAGGGAATACATAAGATTGGCACCCTTGACAATTGTATTTGCAACTTCAAATGCCAAAATGGAAATTTTATTTCCCTTGGTTGCCATGCTGGATGCAAAGCCACCACTTGGGTTTAAATTTGTCATGCTGCTACCGAGAGTATCCAACACATCTACTGCCTTGCCAAGACCCGCTGTACCAGCTCTGCCCAAAAGTGAACTCACTTCTGAAACCTGTCAAGCAAATATAAAATTATTAAATTTTACTCCCTTTGTTCCCAATTGATGTGACACTGTTCCCTTTTTAGTCAATTCCAGAAAGAATGACACCTTTAACAATTTAACTTTAAAATACCGAATGACATCTTTCTACATTTTAGTAAAAAAATGCTTATTTTACCCTTAGTGAGATAATTTTTAGTCAAAAAATACTTACTTTACCCTTAGTGAGATAATTTTTAGTCAAACAAATATCTATGGATTATTATAGACCACAAGTTTCAAAAGTCTTCAGTTATTATTTCTTAATCTCCATGCCCACTCAAACACCATCACATAAATTGGAAAGGAGAGAGTAATATTTAGAAATATAACCATTTATCTTCATCTTTAGGAAATTAATACAATTATTTTCAACAGTCTGATATTACACTATCTGTGAGTTCATCGTTAATTTTTTGTTCAGTTGGTTGAATCACAGTTTGTATGTAGCCTTCCAATATTCTGCACGCATCCGGAAATATTGTATTTATTAACACATTAAATTGAATTCATTGTCCGATTTTGTTCTTTGTTGGCCTCATTACTACTGGATCATTTTTTCCCCTTTTACATCAGCTTGCAATTATGAAAGTCTTTTTTCTTTGCCATCAGATAGTTATTTAGTTATGATTTTCATGATACATGAGCGTGTATAAATGATGAAACTTCTGAAGTCCAAACGTTGGAGTCAACAGACCAAGACCAAAGCCTAAGAGGGACTTATTGCTAGGAAAGCTTCCCAAAGAATGACCTTAGAGCTATCTGTCATTTACTATGCAATCACATTAGAGAGTAGTTCAACCAAATTTTGTGTTTGGTTCACATGCTCGATCAACATTGGAATATATTAGTTTGATAAATCTAGTTTTCAAAAAAAAAATTAATTTGATAAATCTCTGTATTTTTCCTTTTGAAGATTATATCTTTGCAGAAAAAGCTTTACACTATATCAGAAGTTTATGTTAGATATTTTGTTGAACTGAAAATTTATGACTGTGAATTGGAAAAAATTTCGACAAAAAGAAGAAGAAAAAGCTTCGTGATGTGTAAGAAAAACTTAATTGAAAGAGGAGTCGCTTTTGTCTTTACTTTTTTCAGCACATTACATTTTCTGTGCCTAATATCTTTAATATTGTTCGTGCGAGCATGGGTACTTATACTAGTTAATACTGAATGCAACAAGAATTATTGCCAAAAGATCTTCAAGATAATCTTCTCTCTACGTGCAACATCAATACCAAGTAAGCTTAAAGCAGCATTGCAGCATCTTTTGTTAACAACTATAGGGAAAGATGACCAGTAGGATTGTATTTAAAGGAGATAGAAATAGTCAAATATATGGTAGAACATGAATGAAACTGATAGAGAGAGAGAGTAAACCATAGATTCAACTGAACATTTCATCCTGACTTTTAAATTCAACTTTGGGAATCTACATGCTCAAAAATGAATTAAGAACAATACAGCATTGCAGCATCTTTGGTGAAAAAGCATAAAGACAACCAGAGGGCCTTTAGTTGAGGGGAATAGCAAGTGGTCAAATATGTGATCAGGAACTGATAAAGAAAATAAACGGTAGATTCAAGAGAGAGTTTCATCATGATAAGACACTGTATTTCTTTTCATTCTTCCAAGTGGTACACATTGGATTCTTGGGGAGCTTAAGAGGGATTAGGCAAGGGGGCCCATTACCTCTGCTTCTTATTTGTTCTTGATGGAAGCCCTCAATAGACTCATGGAGCGTATGGTGGTATGCTGGATTCATAAAGAGACTCTAGGTAGTAATGGAAGCAGAGGAAGCAAGGACATATCTCATTTATTGTTCATCACTGATATATTTATCTTTTGTGGGCTTCGACATAGCCCAGTTAATACTTAGTTAAACCTTAATATAGTCTGAACCTATATCAGGACTTCGTATCAGTATACACAAGTCAGAGTTAGTGCTAATGGATGAGTTACAAGACATCCATAGCTTGGCACGAACTTGTAGGTGCAACTTGCAAAAAGTGACTAAATTGCCAATATCGTCTTTGCCTCTTTGGGGTGCCTTAGAAGAGAAAATTCAAAAATAAAGATTTGTGACAACCGACAATGAAGAAATTCTAGAGGAGGGTGGTGGAGGGAAGAGAGTATTTGTCTAAGTGAGAGAAAGTAACACTATTGAAGTCTACCCTCTATATTATTCTCACATAGAGCGCACCACAACTATCGCGGTTATAGAACATGGCGTGCTCCTTTAACATTTCATTGGATTTCCCAGGCAGTTATAATATCCTCTCTATTATTCTCACTTGTTTATTTTTCTCTTTGTTTGCCTTTTAAGTATTCATCTGATTTTTTTTTTTATAAATTATTCATTCGTCGTTGTATCTTCATTTTTTACAACCTATCTTACATTTGGCCATTGTCAAGACAGTGAAATGGAAATACTTTACATAGTCACAAATGCAATAGGAAAAAGACAGAAACAACAGGCCATAGGACAAAGGAAATAACAACGAATAGGAGACTATTCACCTTTGCCATGGCAACTTGCTTTGACCTTGTTGGTCTGGTTTTATTTGATAAAACCCTAGACAATCGAGGAATTCCATCATTGATGTCATCCATATCAACCCCATGGGAAGCTGCATTCAACTCTGGAAAAGAGAACACTGGTTCACTTGGTTGCTTTTCTGTGCTTTCCCCCAGTGGAGATTGCATAGAATCATTATTTGCATGTGGGGGCAATCTATGCGACTGATAAACTGTTCCAGCACCATAGTTGAAATGACCGTTGACATGTGGTATGGAACGACCTGTTGTATTCTCACTGGTGGCTCTTCTAGAGCAAAGGCCACCCATTATCGTATAATGCTTTTTCCTACTTCAATCTCGAGGTTTCCATCAACATTTGAGTCAAAAGTTTATAAATGCCTTGAGAATCTTCTGCAGCAGAGGACCAATATCAACAAAGCTGCTTGACAATCCGCGCTCAGATGTGTCTAAGCTAAACCAAGCAGATCCTCGAATTCAGCTGCATGATCAAATTAACTATCAACTCTGAGCATAGGTACGATCTAATTCAAGTAACAAAAACTGCAAACCATAACATAAGAACAGAGTATCAAAACAGCATGTCTCTATATCTCAATAAATTAACAATAAACAAGCAATGTAAAAACCCAATTTGCACGATATACAAAATACTTAATGGCATCCAACTGGGAGAGTATACAATATTATTAGCAAAAGATTTCAAATACCACTAGCATGTTGCCACAAGAAACACCACAGCTCATAGAGCACTACAGAGGCATCCACTGTTCTCAACTTGAACTACATATAATGCTAAATAATTCAAGAATCTATCCCAAGTTTGCACTCACTTCCACAAATAAGCAGGACAGCTACTACTACAAAAATCCAAGATCCGCCTCTATAGCATGAACTATAAAGAAGTAAGTCAAAACATGCCAGAAGGGTCTAAAGATCATAACTTTACCTCACCAGTCAGCAAGAAAACAAGAAAAAGAGACCGACACAGTCACATACTGAATAAAAACACATAAAAACAGATGTATAATAAAGAGGCAAATCAAGCTTACCAAGTAAGATACAAAGGGGAAACAAAAAAAGATGATAACTTGGATCTGAACAAAGATACAACAGATTCTAATAACCCCTTTTTCAACAAGAACAAAATACACTTGATTAAGGGAGAAAAAAAGGGTAATACAAGTGATTAGTAGCTTTTTTTTGCTTAATGGATGTTGGATTTTTTGAGAGTAGAAAGAGGGGGAGAGGAAACTGGGTCAAGAATAATGGCAAAGAAGTAATCAAAGAGACCCCCAAGTCAGACACGATAGAGTACGAAAACTCTCTCTCTCACACACACACACAGAGTTGAGTTATCTTTGTTCTTGAAAAACAAACAACTTCGCTCTCAGCGTTGAAATGTTTTTAATCATATTTAACAACAAATTGAGTTGAGTTTAACTTCTTCTTTTTTTTACTATGTTTTTATCAAAAAAAATTGTGTTTTATATTATAGTTGTAATATATTTATATCAAGTATACCAAATTTAATAAATAATGAATATTTTTATTTTATATTACTAATAATAACTCCTTATATGACTTTGAACACTTTCATTGTTTTTGTTGTTAGTTTATAGTGTTAAATTTTAACTCGAGAATCACTTTCTTAGGTATTTCAATATCCCGCCTTAAACACCACATCCCCATTTTCTTACCCTTCCTCCGTTTATATTACTTAAACCCCTATATTAAATATAGATATTTCATTTTATTGATTTAATTTTAAAAATCAAGAAAATTCTATTATGTTTTTTCCCTTTTTATTTTATACATTTATTTAATACTACTATTAAAATAGAAATAGTAGTCAAATTTAGAATCTCAAAATACCATTAATAAGATTAATTAAATAAAACAAACTTTTAATTAAAAAACCTTTAAAAATGTGATTAACAGGGAAATTTTAGCTATAGTTAGGGACCGTTTGCCATAGATTTCCCAAATAATATTTGGGGGGAATTTGGCAAATAGTATTTGTCCATACAATTTGTTATTATTTGACAAATATCCCAAATTTCCAAATACTAGTTTTTTCTAGTATTTTGGTCAAATCCCATTATTTGGGATCTTTTGAAAATTAAAATTTTACCCCAAACTTTTATCTTTTACAAAAACACTCTCTATAGTAGTTGTTTGTGTCGTATTACATAATTTTTCACGTGAACATCAAAGTAGTGATAAAATATTCAGTGAATATTAAATGATGATATGGTTGTTGATGAAAATGATGAACAATCGGCTCAGGATAACAAAGTCATGTGCTTTGTTTACTTCACGATGTATGAAATGATGTTTGTTGCATTCACTCCAAACTACCACATTGCTCTAGTGTCATGGACACTATTTGTTATTGTTGCAACGAAGATTCAATTGACTTGTAATACAAATTTATGGTTAGTTTTGATAGTTTTTAAAATTTATGGATATAAATCATATTTTTCTAAAAAAGTTAAATATATTTCTCAAATACTATGATCAAACACATGGTAAAATTTCATCCAAATAATATTTACCAAGAATATTTAAAAATATATGATCAAACACTAGTTTAAAGTGCTAGAGTAAAATAATTGCCCCTACCCACACCCGTCAACCAAACCCAAACGGTATAGCATGCCAGACGTCATCGTGCACTTGCTTTGCTTTTTGTCTTTTCAATGGTCAAACCCCAAAGGAACGTGATATAAATTTATTTTTCCCAAGGTAATTAATGAGAGTAAAGAAGTCATTATTACCATATGCTCATGATTTATAATATTATATCGTCCGCACCTTTTACCATAAGTTCTCAATTACCACAGTTCGTTTTTATAATTTCAGTGCCACTCGTCCCCCTCTGAGCTAGCTCTCACTCAATATTCTAAAGTCATGAACTCCAAATTAACTTTTTCATGATTAATAGTTTGGAGTACAAAACAGTGAATATTCAATCTTTTTGCTATAAAGTTGATGCAATTATAATTCATTTGATACTTTAAAAGAAAGCGAAATGATCTAATGGACCCTTATACTTGTCTGTCTGAATTTGTATTATGAGTCATTCTACTTAATCATTTACCAACTGAACCCTTAAACTCAATAAAACACAATATATCAAACCCCTTTGATTATTGACCAGGCTTATGTGACATTAAAATGACTGAGCTGACGAGAGAATGTGACTACACGCATCTAAAGGCAAGTGAGCATCATATTTAAACTTTAAATATTAAAAAAAATAAGATAATTTTTTTAAAAAAAAGCCCTCTTCTTCCCTCAACTCCACCTACATTAATTTACGTTGCCATCCCCATCCCTGCCGCAATCCCTTTTTCTTTTTCTCCACCCCTATTGTCATCTTCTAACAGATCTTTGGCATTGACACCTACTTGACATCAAATTTCAAGCTGTTATCAGTGGAGGGAGAGAGTGGCGCTGGTTGATTTTATGGCGATGCTCGCCGGAGTTCACTGATTTACAGTGGAGTGAGAGAGAGAAAGGCGACGTTGATACCTTTTTCGCCAGAACGGGAGGCGGCGTGGGTGTTTGTTGATATGATGGAGATCATGGAGAGTAAAGGCCCGTCCCTGATGATTCGCAGGTGGTCTGGCGGCGTAGGGTTACTGATTTTGTGGAGGTTGGAGAAGGAGGAAAGGAAAATGGTGAGGGTTTGCAATGGAGACGAGTGAAGGAGAAAGTACATGTCTCGCCGGCAAGAGGAGCCGTGGGGCGGCAACTTTTACCGGTGGATTTTGGATGTTATACAGTTGAAACGGGAGGAGGGGTGGAGTCCCAAATTTTACTTAAAAGAATCAATTTAAAATTTAGGCTTAAGTCATCGATAAATCCTTAAAGTTGTCTGTATAATTCACTTAGATACCTCAATTAAGACTTGTACCTATTGAACACCTAAATTATTCAAAACATGTATTTATTAAACACAAAATGTTGATGTGGCAACATAAGTGTACTTCACTTAAGTATTAGCGCGTGAATAGGTTCCAAATAATATTTTGTTTTTAATAAACTTGTACTTTTTTTCTTGGGAAAAAGGACAAATATACCTCCGAACTTTCGTAAATGGTATCTAAATACCCCTCGTTATACTTTTAGAACGTTGATGCCCCTACCGTCTAATTTTTGGAGCGTGTATACCCTTTGAACTGACGGAGGGACACGTGACGATCTTAACAACTTATCAAAAATTTATTTAATTTTTATTTTCAATTAAATAATTCGACCCGAATAATTAAAAACCCACCCAAATAATTTAAGCCACCCAAATCAATCCCATTTTCTCATTCTTTTCTAGTTCCAACAACCATACACCCCAAGAACAAATACCCAACACCACTGCCGCGACTCCATCTTCTCCGGTGAAGCTCCGTACAAAACCACCTCTAATTGCTATCGAACTCAACCTCCCTTGCTCTAGCGACGCTCCAACAAAATCAGTGAGAGCGACCCTTCATTCACTATGAAATCTGACCACCACTCACCCATCTCTCCCTCACTGATGCTCCAACAATTCTGGCGAATCGAACCAGTGAACTCCGGCGAATCGAACCAGCAAACTCCGGCGAATCAAACCAGCGACCTTCAAAAGGATTTATAATCACAAAACTCAAAAACTTTTTTATATGACTGAAATTTTGAAAAAAAAAGATTGTAGGGCTGAAAAGAAAATAGATCTGTGAAAATAAAAAATCAACAATACATTCGTTTGATTAGCAATTCAAGGATTACTTAGCTTTCCTGAATGAATTTCCATTTCCAAGTAATTTAATGCTAACACAGCTTTAGAAAACTTTGAATTTTGCTTTATGATTAGTTCTTGATCTCCGTCTCTTGATAACTTGGTTATAATTTCGGAGCGAGTCTTAAATTGCTTGGGTAAATTTTTAATTATCCGGGTTGATTTTTTAATTGAAAATAAAAATTAAATACGTTTTGGATAGGTTGTTAAGATCGTGACACGTGTCCCTCCGTTAGTTCAAAGGGTATACACGCTCCAAAAATTAGACGGTAGGGGCATCAACGTTCTAAAAGTATAACGAGGGGTATTTAGATACTATTTACGAAAATTCGGGGATATATTTATCCTTTTTTCCCTTTTTTCTTTTATGGACATTGGGCACTAAAATAGCTAAAATTTATTTAAAATTGATTTCTTGATAAACAAAGAAATCAACCCCACCCCCTTATTCCAGCCATCATCTTCTTCCTCAAACTCCAAACTCTCTGCACTTCTTTTTTCTTTGTTATCTCTCTCTCTCTATATATATAAATCTGAACCTACGAATTGATGTGATTTTGCAAAAAGAAAGAAGAATTCTAAATCTACGAATTGATGTGATTTTGCAAAAAGAAAGAAGAATTCTGAATCTACGAATTGATGTGATTTTGCAAAAAGAAAGAAGAATTCTGAATCTACGAATTGATGTGATTTTGCAAAAAGAAAGAAGAATTCTGAATCTACGAATTGATGTGATTTTGCAA
>JAJOOS010020251.1:0-19324 GCA_029582725.1 Solanum chiquidenum | reverse complement strand
TTATGCAATGTTTTCTTGGTAAAGAAAGTTTTAAATTCCTTATGGTTTTAGTGTCTATGCGATGAATGAATGCTAAGAGGCTTGTATTAGACCTCTTCAAGGTCGAGTACGCCGGTTACGACTAGGGGGTGCTCCCGGGTCGTGACATGAACGGTGAAAGGTTATTCTCACACATGATCTAAGAGTTATCCTAATGAACTCTTTTTGATTGATTGTCAAGGACATCATTCAGTAATATATGAATCAAGTTATGACTTAATAGAGTATTCCGTGGGAATTATGCTTCGCATCGAGTGGATATTGATATGAGATGGAAGAAATCATGTGAGTTGAGCCCGAATTTCTAGGAGCAATATATTGAGAGTGATGCCCTTATGTGAGTTGAGCCCGGGTATCTAGTAATAATCTCTTTGTCCCATAACTACGTGCTCCCGGAGGTTATTTAGCTATTGGATCCACCTAAGCTAAAATAATGGTTCTGTCTTATTCATTCATTGCATAAGTATGGTTTGACAGTATTTATTGTATGTTCCTCTTATGTTATGATGATCTATGTAATGAATATGCTTATGACTATGATGTTACATATGTTTTGATATGAGGACTACTTGTTTGATGTATGCTTAAGTTGGATTGTTGTCATAAGTTATTTTCCTTGACATTATTGACTAAAAATGAATGTTCCCTTGTCTATGAGAAATAAGCTAAGGATGGGATCAAAGATGATAAACATGAGTGAGGACCTAAAGTGACTTGCTTAGCTGGGATGGGATTATGGGATCTTATCCATGCCTTGCACAAGCTTGCCTTGAGGTGACTTCTGAAGTGTTTCTCTTAGGTTATGATAAACTAAATTGCATTAACTATGTCTATGTCTATGATGTCATCTATTATGCTCACTAGTTATGTTTATTGTCTACCATGTTTTAGCCTATGTCTTATTATGATGTCTCTTATGCTTATGACTTATGTTGTTCCACTATCCTCAAAATTATGGTTTAACTTAGTAAATTCCATACATTCAACTAAAAAGTCCCTTTTAGAATGTTTTCAATTTTTTTATGCATGGCTATCATACTTAGTGCATTTTTGTACTAACCCATATTTTCCTACATTTTCCCCAAGTGTAGGGTCCGATTCTCGAAGGTGGCCCCCATTGTGGCTAAAGCTTGGATTTGATCATTTCTCCTAGCTTGTTGGCGAGTCCTCATGATTCGAGGATGGATACTTTTACTTAGTAGTTTCATTCTCTTATTTCCTTTTTGGACTAAGTTGTATGGGCTATGTCCCTATTTAATTCAAGTATTGTAATAGATGGCTATATTGAGACAAGTCTAGACTTCCACTTTTCTTTTATGAAAAACTTTTTAAGACTTGAAATGTATTTCACTTTTATTGTTCTAATATTTAATGTTATGATATGCTAAGTGGCTTACATGGTGCCCTTTGGGGTATTATGTGACTTGTTCCTTCAAGTAATCTTGTTTCATCATGACTATGCTACTTTGATAAGGGATTAGTCTATCATTAGCTATTCTTATTATTCATGGACTAGTACTTCTGTACTAGTCCAAGACAAATCAATACTCATGAATGGTTACCATTTACCAATTCAAGGCTACCAAGGAAAAACACCTTATTATGCTAGACCAAGCTATCATGGAAAGCATCCTGTCATGCAAGTCCACGCTTCTCAAGAAAGGGTACTATTGCTCAATCCAAACCACCAATGATATGGTGTGGCCATACCAAATTAATCTACCATGCAAAGTACTGTATTGTGCTTAGTTCAAGCTAACCATTGGAAGGGTACTATTGTCAATCCAAGGCTATCCATGAGATCTATTATATCAAGCTACCATGCTTGGTCTTGTCTTACCAAGTCAAGCTATTCATGTAGGGATTTCGTATCACTACTTCAAGCTATTATATTTCATACATTCTTTTATTCATTTTAGCTGAGAAAGCCTTTCAACCTAGAATCATTCTACGTGAGAAGACCTTTCACATTATTCATTCATATATACATAGAGTAGATCATGTGGGTAAATCCTTCCACAATAATTTTATCTACAATTCAACAATCATCATATATATTTTCTCTCAAACACTTACTAGACATACTTCAACATATAAGCTTTACTCTCAAAACCCTACTAGACATAATTCAACATATAAGTTTTACTCTCAAAACCATACTAGACATCATTCAACATATAAGCCTTAGTCTCAAGACAATTCTAATCTCAAATCCTACAAGTCATAATTCATCATATGTACTTGATTTCAATCAATTCATGTCTACATGCTTCACTATCAAGCAATTCATATCTATAGCAATCTACAATGCATCTCATCGATCCTACAAGATTACACCTAAATCCTTAATTTCCTTTTTTATGGCATAAAGCCCATCTATATCAAATTCATTTTAAAATCCCAGGTTAGGCATGGGTACATGTACAATCATCCTAAAAACAAGTAATTCTATCAATTCAATCATAAATAACCATAATCCACTCAATTGGATCATAACCCATAACATTAGAAAAAACTCTAAGTAGACTTGGGGAATTCTACTTCTAAATTGGGAAAACACAAGGGCTCCATGGATGAAAAGATTCCATTGAAGAATAATCCATCATACCTTTATTATAAAGCCCACAAAATCTTGAAGATTGGAGACTTGACTTTACCTAGCTTGAACCCTCTTCTTCTTCTTCAACTTTGTAGAGAGAGAATATTTGGAAGCGGAGTTTTGGGATTTCTTTTGGGTTTTGAAAATTTAGGGGTCTCAAGTACTTATATAGATGGTACGGGATATGGTAAAATGACACCACTTAATTCTAATAAAAAACAAAATGTCCCATTGTGCCCCTAAACTAACTGTCCAGACTTCATTAACGAGACCCCGTTTACGGACTGTGGATGGACCTGTTCAAACATGGTTTCGGTTTAGAGACTTCTTGGGGACCTATGGTTCCCCTAACCATGAGTCGTGGACCCATCGTCGGGGCTTGGGTCCTGGTATAGTTACTTCCTTAGGCAGTTTTCTGGATGCCCATCCACGAGGCCATCTACGGGGTGTGGACCCACCTATGAGTCGTGGTTGGTCCTTGAGAGGTGGTACCTTGAAGTTCTAACACGTTATGCCCTCTATCTCAAATTTGGGGTGTTAGATAAAAACTATTAGACTAGAAATATTATTTTACTCTTATTGTTCTATTTCTTATGTTATGAAAGCTAAGTGGCTTGTATGGAGTCATTTAGGGTTCTATACACCATGTTACATCTAGTGGGCACCCCTAGGTCGTGACAAACTTGATAATTAGAGAACAATGTTTAGAATGGTCGTGGGATGGTGTCTCATAAGCCATGTCTATAGAGTTTTTGTTAATGAGTGTGAAACGTGCCACATTTATGAATGAGAGGCTACAAGATGATTAGGAAATTCAACTTCTTTCATTACTCTAAAGTTGTGCAATAGAGTTTAACTTAATAAGGTCTCTCTCATAATTCTTACTCAATGCTCTACAAGATATGTCTACTCGAAGAGCTTATACTAGAAGGAATGTGAGGGCGAATGTGGAATAAGAAGCTCCTTCCCAAGCTCCTGCTTGAGTTCTGGTCGATCCTTTGGCCGAACGGGTTACAAATGCATAGTTTAGGGCTGCTTTGAATGTGTTGTTCAAGACGTGACGGCGAAAGACAATAAGGAGGTTGTGGTTCCCGTGAACCCAAATGTGGGTACAATGGTTTCAAGAGTGAGGGACTTAACAAGGATGCATCCTCCGGAGTTTCATGGTTCTAAGGTTGAGGAAGATCCTTAAGAGTTTATTGATGAGGTCTATAAGGTCTTGTTGATCATAGGAATGACGCATGTGGAAAAGGAAAAGTTGGCAGCATATCAATTTAAAGGTGTTGTTCAAGTGTGGTACAACCAATGTAAAGAAGGGAGATGAGAAGATGCGGGTCATCTTGATTGGGAGAAGTTTAAGGCTGCTTTTCTTGATAGGTTCTTTCCCCTTGAGAAGTATGGAAGCCAAGGTGCTTAAGTTCATTAACCTTAGTCAAAGAAGTATTAGTGTGAGGGAGTATGCCCTACAGTTAAATCAGTTTTCGAAGTATGCTCCAACAATGGTTGCAGATTCAAGGGCTAGGATGAGTAAGTTCGTCTTGGGTGTGTGTGAAACGGTGGTTAAAGAGTGTTGTACCTCCATGCTCATTAATTACATGGACATCTCTCGTCTCATGGTTCGTGCACAATTTATTGAGGAGGAAAAGTTCAAGGAAAAATCTAGAGAGGGTAAATGGGCTAAAACCGATGATGGTAATTTCTCTCATG
The DNA here is from genome assembly GCA_029582725.1 of Solanum chiquidenum. Classification (NCBI taxonomy): domain Eukaryota; kingdom Viridiplantae; phylum Streptophyta; class Magnoliopsida; order Solanales; family Solanaceae; genus Solanum; species Solanum chiquidenum. Next base: position 14,979 of record JAJOOS010020251.1, on the reverse strand, counting down.
CAAGTTCCGATGGACAAAGTCACTCTAACTTTCGACAAAGGTTTTCTGGTCAAGCTTTCTTCAATGCTCCTCCTTAGTTCAAAAAAGATAGTGTGTCTAACCCTAAGACTGAAGGAGGTAATGGTAGTGGATCTTCGTTGCCTAGGTCTACTTGTACTAATTGTGGAAGGAAGCACGAGGGTAAGTGTCTAGCCGTCACGGATGGTTGCTTCGGTTCTGGTAAGAGTTTTCACAACATGAGAGATTACCGATGCTTATGGGTAGAGGAAGAGAGGAAAGCAAGCTCATCCTAGTGGTTCGGATTCTAATGCTCCCAAGTATAACCGTTTCTTTGTACTTCAGACTCGTGGTGAACAAGAAGGTTTTCCCGATGTGGTTACCAGTATGTTGAAAGGTTTCCAAATTTATGTTTATGCTCTACTTGATCCTAGTGCTACCTTGTTTTTTGTGACGCCATAAGTGGCTATGAGGTTTGATGTTCTTTCGGATGTGTTGTTCAAACCTTTTTATTTCTCTACCCATGTTAGTTATTATGTTATGGCTAGGAGGGTCTATAGAAGATGTCTCGTATCCTTATCACGTAGATTTACTCTTGTTTATTTGGTATAGCTTGATATGTTAGATTTTGATGTTATTTTTGGTATGGATTGGCTGCACTCTTATTATGATTCTATAGATTCTAGAACTCGTGTAGTCGAATTTCAGTTCCCAAATGAGCCTATCCTATAGTGGAAGGGGAGAAATTGTATGTCTAGAGGTTAGTTTGTCTTCTTCCCATGTGGATTATATGTTTTCTCTCAAATGATCCCTTACTAGTCGAGCCCCTTCTTCATACACGACCCTCGGTATGGACCAGATTTGTAGCTCCATGCAATCATCTAACTCGAACATGCATTTTCTTGATTTTGGTAGTTCTTACTTTAGTTGGGCATTGACTTTGGCATCCCCTAAGTATCAGAGTTGATGATCCAACTAATCTTTCTCATATTTCTCTTGAAGTCGGTGGAGTCGAACATGATGTTTATCACCAGCATCTTCGACATAATGTAGGACATTTTGACCGGGTTTGGTGGTTCCATCGAGGTTCTTGTTCAACCATTCATTGAACTCATCAGAACATTCAAGTTGAAACCTATTTTTCACCGGCTCACCCTACACCCTTCGTGCTTTCAATATTCGAAGTATTAGTGTGGAAAAAGTGACTTGCCCATTAGACAGAAGGTGGGCTTTTAATGGGCCAACATACCTTGGGTTTGGAGTAATCTTAGTTCAAATGCGCAAAATCGAGTGATTTTTGTTCACTCTACGTTAGTAGAGTAAGAGTGGTTTTTCAGAGACCAGGACCCAAGCAGAAAACTTAGGTTGGAACTACGACAACCATTGAACACACGATGAACCAAATAATTGCGGGTCATTATGAAAATAGTTAAGCATAGAAAAGACCGGTTGCGGGTTTGCGAAAATGTTCTTTAATACACTATATTTATGTTGTGGTGACAGAAATACCATAAATACAAAATGATAGTGAATATCATAATTTAAACAAATAAGGCATAGAAAAGACAAAAAAAATCAACAATTTTCAACAAAGAGTCAAACAATTAAGTTATTATGGTTAGAACTTAATTAAATATCCAACAGAGTTGCCATTTCTATTTTCATAAGTGTAAAACAAAAATAAAGACTTAAATTATAAGTAATCGATTTAACTTAACTTTTAAAGAAAATCCAATTTTATATAAGTGTCGCCACTTAATGTTTTAAAAAAAATCAAGCAAATTTTTAGTTTTCAAAAGACTTTAACAGAAAAATCATTTGAACAAAGGGTGTGGTAGGGTATTGCATTTAAAACTTCGAATATCCCCATAAAAGACTTCTAAAATATCTTCCACTTAAAGCATTTCTCCTTCATAATTGTCACTACATCCCCCATCATCATCTCCACCATCATCATCATCTTCCACATCCTCATCTCCTACTTTCACCAAAGGGTGCGCTCGGGTATTGATTTTCAACAAGGAGTAGGATGCACAAACCTACTCCCACTCCTTTAAAAGCAATAAAATATATTCAGCAAATTCATTACTTCTCTGACTTTGTGGGTGGTTGACTTTTAAACTATCACAAGCATATCAATTTAGGTCAACAGTCCATTTAGTTACAAGTTTAACACCACAAATATGGCTACCCAAGCACAGCCTAGTGGACATTCTACAACAACTGGAATAGAGATCCAAGAGCTTCTTTTCTTACTTTTGTTCAATGGCGTCCACAACATCACAATTGCTTGATATGGTGGAATTTGATTCACTATTAGGACTTGAAACATCTAATATTAATCTAATAGTGATGAGAATACGAATAGGTACTTCATGTCATAGTGATAGTCATATTTTGATCTCAAACTTTTCTCGAACTATAAGCTTACATTTGAGGGTATTGGAAGAATCTTAATTTTCTTTACAAGGGAATCAAGATGGTTGTCATCCTTAATTTTATATTAGAGCACACACTTGTTATTGATAAACTGTTCATGATCTTTAATTACAATAGCCTTGGTTCTATAAAACCATTGAGTAGTAAGAAAATACTTTGTACAAATAACACCTCGAAAAAACTCGGCAATCTTGCTTATATAATCATCTTTACCATCTGCAGCTTTTTCATGAGCATTATCACCAAATTTATAAATGAGATTTTCAACCAATGCCTGGGTAAAATAACACTTGGCCTAGATTAATTTCTTGGATTCATCTTGGAAATTTAGGCTTATAGGTGCACCATTTGCTTTAACCTTATTCATTATTATGTATCGATGAATCCATTTTTCAATAGCTTCATTACCACTACACTTTTTCCATAAAACACACACTCTTACTCCCTATTCACCTGCACAACAACTCTTATCACCTTCTTTGATCATACATTCATCGTTTAAACTATCATATACAATATCCTCATCTTCAACAAACTCATCATCATCACAACACTTAATTGTAAAACCTTTCACTACTTCATCCACAACTGTATTGACGTTTTCCACTACTATTGCATATCGTTTAGAAGACTATGATAACTTTGTCGGAGAATCGTTCCAATATGTCGACATTGTTGAATGGGCCCATTAGACATAAGGTGGGCTTCAATTGGGCCCAACATACCTTGGATTTTGGGTCATCTTAGTTTAAATGCGCTAAATTGAGGGATGTTTTTCCACTCTACGCTAGTTGACTAGGAGTTGTTTTACAAAGACCAGGACCTAAGAGAATAGCATAGGTTGGAACTACGACAACCATTGAACACAAGATGAACCTAATAATTGTCGGTCATTCCAAAATGGTTAAGTATAAAAAAAGACCGGTTGTGGGTTCGCAAAACTGTTCTTTAATATACTGTATTCATGTTGTGGTGACAGAAATGCCATAAATGCAAAATGACAGTTCATATCACAATTTTCAAAAATAAGGCGTAGAAAAGGAAAAAATATGAAGAATTATCAACAAATAGTCAAACAATCAAGTAATTATGGCTAGAACATAATTAAATCTCCAACAAACTCGCCATTTTTGTTTTCATTGGTGTAAAAAGAAACAAACACTTAAATTATAAATAATCAATTTAAATTAAATTTTAAAGAAAAAACCAATTTTATATAAGTGTCGCCTTATTCCAATGTTTATAAATGAGATTTTTAACCAATGTCTGGGTAAAATAGCACTTGGCCTAAATTAATTTCATGGATTCATCTTGGAAATTTAGGCTTATAGGTGCACCATTTCCATAGCTCCATTACCAGTACACTTTTGTCGTAAAACTCACACTCTTGATCCCTATTCACTTGCACAAAAAACTCTTATCACCTTCTCTGATCAGACGATTCATCGTTCAAACTATCACATTCAATATCCTCATCTTCAACAAACTCATCATCATCACAACACTCAATCGTAAAACATTTCGCTACTTCATCCACAGTTGGATTCACATTTTTCACTTCTATTGCATGATATTTAGAAAACTAGTATAACTTTGTCAAATAATGTTTCCAATTGCTCGACATTGTTGAATGGGCCCAATAGACAAAAGGTGGGCTTCTAATGAGTCCAACATACCTTGGGTTTTGAGTAATCTTAGTTCAAATGAGCTAAATTGAGGGATGTTTTTTCAATCTATGCAAGTTGAATAAGAGTGACTTTTGAAAGACCAGGACCCAAGCAGACAACATAGGTTCGAACTACGACAACCATTGAATTCACGAATGAACCAAATAATTGTTGATCATTCCATAAATGGTTAAGTAAGAAAAATATGGGATGCGGGTTTGCAAAACTGTTCTTTAATATATTGTATTTATGTTGTGGTGATGGAAATGTCATCAATGAAAAATGACAGTTAATATCACAATTTAAATAAATAAGGCGTAGAAAAGGCAAAACAAGTCAACAATTATCAACAAATAGTTAAACAATCAATTTATTATGGTTAGAACTTAATTAAATCCCCAGCAGAGTTGTCATTTCTGTTTTCATAAGTGTAAAAAAGATATAAAGACTTGAATTATAAATAATAAATTTAACTTAACTTTTAAAGAAAAACCAATTTTATATAAGTGTCGCCACTTAAATTTTTAAGTAAAATCAAGAAAATGTATAATTTTCAAAAGACTTAAACATAAAAATCATTTGAGCAAAGGGTGTGCTGGGGTATTGCTTTTAGAACTTGTAATATCACCATAAATAACTTTTACAATCTCTTCCACTTTAAAATTTCTCTTTCATCATTGTTACAATATCCCCCATCAACATCATATTTCACATCCTCATCTCCTACTCTCAACAAAGGGTGTGCTCTGGTATTTCTTTTCAACAAGGATTAGGATACACAAAGCTGCTCCCATTCCTTCAAAAGCAATAAAGAATCTTTAGCAGATTCATTCCTTATCTCAGTTTCTGGGTGGTTGTATTTCAATCTATCACAAGCATATCGATTTATGTCAATAGTCCATTAATTGCAAGTTAAACACCACAAACATCGGTACCCAGGCACAACCGAGTGGACATTCTACAAAAACTAGAATTGAGATCCAACAGCTTCTTTAGTGTGTTTTGTTCATTAGCCTCCACAAACTAATCATCATCACAATACTCAACCGTAAAACCTTTCGCTAATTCATCCACATCTGAATTCACGTTTTCCACTACTACTATATGTCGGTTAGAATGCTACGTTAACTATTTCAGAGAATCATTCTAATAGCTTGGCATTGCTGAATGGGCCCATTAGACATAATGTGGGCTTAAAATGGGTCCAACATACCTTGGATTTTGGTTCATCTTAGTTCAAATGCACTAAATTCAGGGATTTTTTTCACTCTACGCTATTTGACTAAGAGTGAGTTTTCAAAGACCAGGATCCAAGCGGAAAACTTAGGTTGGAACTACGAAAACCATTGAACGCACGATGAACCAAATAATTGTCGGTGATTCCAAAAATAGTTAAGTATAAAAAAGATCGGCTGCGGGTTTGCAAAACTGTTCTTTAATATACTGTATTTATGCTATGGTGATGGAAATATCATCAATGCAAAATGACAGTTAATATCGTAATTTAAACAAATAAGGCATAGAAAAGGCAAAAAAAATCATAAATTATCAACAAATAGTCAAACAATCAAGTTATTATGGTTAGAACTTAATTACATCCCCAACAGAGTCGTCGTTTCTGTTTTCATAAGTGTAAAAAAGAAATAAAGACTTAAATTATAAATAATCTATTGAAATTAACTTTTATAGAAAAACCCAATTTTATATTAGTGTCGCCACTTAATTTTTAAAGAAAAATAAAGAAAATGATTAGTGTTCAAAAGACTTAAATAGAAAAATCATTTGAGCAAAGGGTGTGCTTGGGTATTGCTTTTAGAACTTCTCATATCACCATAAATAACTTCTAAAATCTCTTCCACTTTAAATTTTTCTCTTTCATCATTGTCACACGATTTCCATTCTCATATGCACCATCATCATCATCTTCCACATCTTCATCTCCTACTTTCAATAAAGGGTATACTTGGGTATTGCTTTTCAGCAAGGAGTAGGATGCACAAAGCTGCTCCCACTCCTTCAAAAGCAATAAGAAATCTTCAGCATATTCATTCATTATCTCTGTTTTTTGTTGGTTGAATTTTAATCTATCAGAAGTATATTGATTTAGGTCAACAGTCCATTTAGTTACAAGTATAACACCAGAAACATCGCTACCCAGGCACAACCTAGTGGACATTCTACAACAACTGGAATAGAGATCCAAGATATTCTTTTCTTGGATCTGTTAATTAGCCTCCACAACATCATTGTTGCTTGATTTTGTTTGGATCTGATTCACTGTCAGGACTTCTAACATCTGAGAATAAGATAATAATAACGAGAATACGAAAAGTACTTCATGTCATAATAAGAGTCATATTTTGATCTCAAACTTTCCTTGAACTGTAAGCTTAAATCTAATATTGGAACAATCTTGATTTTCTTTACAAGGCAATCAAGAAAGTTGTCATCCTTAATTTTATATTAGAGCACACCTTTGTTGTTGATAAACTGTTCAATAGCTTTAATTACAGTAAACGTGTTTCTATAAATCCATTAAGCAGTAAAAAGAATACTTCGTATTTTGACCCAATTAACAATTTCCCCTTAATTGGCTGCTAGCCTTCACCAACGATCACACCTACGGACCGTGGATCAAATGACGGTCCATGCTGGTCGGCCGTCATTTGTGACTGAAGGATGAAATCTGCAGTGTGAAACTGAAAGTTGGCTGACCCATCGACGGAGCTGACTGACGGTCCGTAGGTGGTTTCCGTCAGTGGCATATGCAACTTCTGAAAATATAGAAAAAAAAATTCCTTTCTCAAATCTGTGGTGTTACATTATCTCCCCCTTGGGAACATTCGTCCTCGAATGAAGACTAAACTAGCTGATATGGAAGGAGAGATGCAAACCCTACCACTAAACACTGGACACTAATTTCTGACTAAACTAAGTTCCAAGAACATACAAATACGCTGAAAATGCAAGTACAACTGAAGGAACATGATTCTAAGACTGAATTTACGCATGAATGAATTAAAAACTAATGAGGAACTATTACCTCAAGCTGTAGTGGAATTGGAAGGAAAGAGGTGAGGATACTTGAACTTCAAGGCTGCTTCTGCTTCCCAAGTAACTCCCTCTACAAACTGACTCCTCCACAAAACCTTGACTGAAGCGGCTTCTTTGTTTCTCAAACCTCTAACCTGATGATCAAGGCTTTCAACTGGTACCTCTTCATAAGTGATATTATCCTTCACAGCCACACTTTCTAAAGGTACAATAGATGCTGGATCACCCACACACTTCTTCAATAGCGAAATGTGAAAAATTGGATGCACTGCTGCTAGTTAAGTTGGCAACTCTAACTCATACGCCACTCTACCAATCCTTTTCAAGATCTTGTAAGGGCCTACATATCTAAGACTGAGCTTCCCTTTCTTGCCAAATCTCATCACCCATTTCATAGGAGATACTTTTAGAAAAACCCAATCATCAACTTGGAACTCTAGTTACCTTCTCCTTACATCTCCATAAGATTTTTGGCGACGCTGTCTTAAATCTATCTCTAATGAGTGGCACTTTCTCCATAGCTTCATGAACTAAATCTGGCCCTATCAAGGCTGTTTCACCTACTCATCCACCTAAGGAACACATAATCGACCATCTCCCCCTTGGGAGAAAACCTATACTTTCTGTTGTTGAACTGCACCTTCTAACTGAAATAATATAGGATCATTGTCATGTTTCCCTTAACCTCCGCTACCAATGAAGGTTCTGATCTATTATAGACTATCACACCACCATCTGATGTGTTAGTAGGATTAATCCCTAAGAGAGCAAGCCGATGAACATATTTTTCTACTTCCTTCCCTTTTTCTCAATATCTGCTACACCACCCTCTAGATTCACCTCTTTCTGGCCTTAGGGTAAGAGATAATCGACATATAGGTACTGAGGCATGACATAACTAAAACCAATCCATGCCTAGAATTATATCGAAATCTACCGTTTCTATCTCTACAAGATCTGCTGAGGTGACGTTCTAAGAGAGTCAGATAGGGCAGTTTATGTATACCCGTCTAGCTATAACTAGGTCACTAATTGGGTAGATATTGAGAAGGCTTCTGAAGATGTTTCTAGACTAACTCATAAGATTACTGCTATAAAGAGAGTTACAAAGGTAAGAGTAGCCCTTGGATCTAACAATGCATAAACATCAAGATAAAAAACTCATAGCGTACCAGTGATCACATCAGGAGAATCTTCCTGGTCCTGGTGAGCCTGGAGAGCATAAAGCCAGTCTTGGCACTGACTTCCACCTGTACAAGATGACACACCCTGCTGAGTTGGGCGACCTACCGGTACTGTTGGAGCAGTAGACTAATCCCCAATATTGTTACCTTATTGCCCCTTCTTCGCAGAAGGGCAATTCTTCACCCTATGACCAGACTAACCACACCCAAATCATCATTCCTTTCCTGCAAGACACTCGCCTGGATGGTTCTTACCACACTTTGGACAAGTTGGGTAGGTCCTATTTCCTGAAACACTTCCCTGAGACTTAGAGACTGGTTCCCTACTATTCTGATCTTGTCAAAACTTTGAGTGATTTCCACCACCCGGTTTCTGCTGAGAGTACTCATATTTCCATGTTCTAGCTTTCTTGTTTACCTTAGAGATTTCCCTAATCTTATCTTCTTCAACCTGCTGATTATTCTGGTTGGTCACACTCTGAGCCAACAACTGGATAGCATTCCAAAATTCATCATTCGAAACTTCTTGATCTGGGACTGGAGAAGCTGCGTTAGCATTCCTGGCATTCACATTCCTAGCGTTAGCTCTACGGGGAGGCATGATCGGTGAAATGTAGACCGTCGAGTTAGAATAGAATTAGATCATACCTTACTCATGATAAGAATATCAAGAAATTGAAGTTTTCCTAAAATACTTCATAGCCTCGTTCTCATTATATGTGCTGCACTTCACACCCATTAAAAGGACTCTACTTAGTGCGGCTTTTCAGATATCCTAGGACACTTAAACCTAGTGCTCTGATACCAATTTTGTCACGCCCCGAGACTACCCCGAGACGCGGACACGGGACCTAGGACCACAAGTGATCCCAAGCTAACCCTGCTGGCATGATCATGAGCATACTAAAGATAAACTTAATAATAGAAACTGTGCGGAAGCTATAATCACAAATAAATCTGAAATGATGGGGACTACCCATATACTAAATCTGAAATGAATGGAAACTAATGAGTTTAATAAATAGAAAATATTTACTCAATACTAAGTTGAATCTAACTATGTCTGAAATAAGAATCTAAACTGACTAGAAATGTTGGGACATGCCCCAACTAGATCTAGCAAAACTGAAACTACAGACTAATAACGATCAAGATTAACATGTCACTAGTCCTCGAAGAATGAGGACTCACCACTGATGTTGCTGAACTGAAGATCAGGAATCGATCTAAGCGTGATCTGGATGCTGAGAACTTGAACCTACATCATGAGAAGATGTAGAACAGAGTATGCGTCAGTACTTGAAAGGTAATGAGCATGCAGGATAGAGTAACGCTGAAATAAACATATAACTGAACAAGCAATAAAGCAAGAGCATAATCTGAACATGATATAGATACTGAATACTAAAATAACTGAATACAATGACCGAATTTATAACATGCTGAAACTGAATACTAATTGTACTGAAATGTGGTAAATGCAATAGATTCTGACTGAACTGTGGGAGCTACTAATAACCGACACTAAAACCACATGAGCTAAATGTGGAGTCCGATGTATACGCCCCATCGAGAGGACCCAGTATACCTTGCTAGAGGTATAGAAGCATATTGTCGTAATCACTAGACTGATGTTGCCCACATAGGAGATTTACACCTACGTGGTTCGTAGTTCTGGGACTATATAGGTACGCTGAAACCCTAGTCCAACTCGGTATTATGCTACTCCCAATAGATTAAGTGATTAACACATTATGACTGAATTTCTGTAATACTGGATAGCTCAAAACTGAACATGTAAAACTGAGAATGCAACAATTAATCTGATAATGATGCATTCATAAACTAAGACATGTATAACTGAATACATTATGACTGAAATACTGAATAGCTCAAAATACTAACATGTAGATACTCATACTTGAAAACTCCTTCTTAGAAAACAATTCAAAAACATATTATACTATGATCATTGATAACTTGGGAAGTCATACTGCATAAACATTGATGGTATAGCTAGATACCGTACTATTCATACATTGATGACCTACTCGTTTGTTATACTAATCATGTTTTAGAAGATCTTTCTCAAAACTCATCTTAACTTTCTCAAAAACTCAGTTGAAAAATCAAGTGTTGTCTAAAAAAAAGCTTCTCAAGATTTATAACTCAAAATAGGATTTATGCTAAAATATACTGATAATGTGGTGTTCAAAACTGGAGCATGTATTTATGAATAACTGAAATATCTAACCTAGCATGTGTAATTCAAGAACTAAAGAAATACAAAGCTAGGGTTCTGAAATTCATGCAAGAAATGATGTAATAACATGATAATCTGATTTGGAACATTTAAATAACTAATTCATGATGATCTGTTGAAACTCTAGAAACCCTAGATCTGTTCATAATCATGGAATCAAGAATCAGACTGAATTCTAGGGACCTAATGGGTGAAAGGAACCTACTAGTGAAATCTTACATACCTGGTGACGAATTCCATGGAGAAATATTTCAATTTCGGGGTTGGAATTGATCGAACCTTGTTGTGTTCTTGAACTAGGGTTCTTGGTCTTTTTCTCCTCTCTTGCTTCTAATTTTTCTATGTTTGAATAATGATTTGACTTAGGTAAGTTCTAGTTAAGTTCCTAGGCTTAAACTGATTAAAATCTCATGATTTAGAGTTTAAACGACGTATCTTAGGGGTTAAACAAAATAGGAAAAGACCAAAATACCCCTGACTTAATTACTGTCGGACTGACCGACGGATTGGACTGACGGGCCGTCATTCAATCGACGGTCCGTCAATTGGGTCCGTAAGTCAAGCTTGCTCGACAGGCCTTCACTAACAGGAGCATAACGTTTTACTCGGAGGTCGGATTTTAGCAAACTTGATGGCGTTGGAAAGAGGATTCAATTATCTATCATATAATATGTCATGGGACACATAATTCATTTTGTGCTGGGAGTTATGACTATTTAAAGTTGACTCAATTAACAATTTCCCCTTAATTGGCCGCTGGCCTTCACCAACGATCATACCTACGGACCATGGATCGAATGACAGTCCATGCTGGTCGGCCATCATTCACGACTGAAGGATGAAATCTAAAGTGTGAAACTGAAAGTTGGCTGGCCCATCGATGGAGCTGACTGACAGTCGGTAGATGGTTTCCGTCAGTGGCACATGCAACTTCTGAAAATCTAGAAAAAAAAATTCATTTCTTGAATTTGGGGTGTTACATTATCTCCCCCTTGGGAACATTCGTCCTCGAATGAAGACTAAACTAGCTGATATGGAGGGAGAGAGCTGCAAATCCTACCACTAAAAACTGGAAACTAATTTCTGACTGAACTAAGTTCCAAGAACATGCAAATACGCTAAAAATGCAAGTACAACTAAAGGAACATGATTCTAAGACTGAATTTACGCATGAATGACTTAAAATTGATGAGGAACTATTACCTCAAGCTGTAGTGGAATCTGAAGGAAAGAGGTGAGGATACATGAACTTCATGGCTGCTTCTGCTTCCCTAGTAGCTCTCTCTACTGACTGACTCCTCCACAAAACCTTGACTGGAGCGACTTCTTTGTTTCTCAACCTTCTAACCTGACGATCAAGGCTTTCAACTGGTACCTCTTCATAAGTGATACTATCTTTCACAGTCACACTTTCTAAAGGTACAATAGATGTTGGATCACCCACACACTTCTTTAATAGCGAAATATGAAAACTAGATGCACTGCTGCTAGTTAAGTTGGCAACTCTAACTCATACGCCACTCTACCAATCCTTTTCAAGATCTTGTAAGGGCCTACATATCTAGGACTGCGCTTTTCTTTCTTGCCAAATCTCATTACCCCTTTCATAGGAGACACTTTTAGAAAAAGCCAATCATCAACTTGGAACTCTAGTTACCTTCTCCTTACATCTCCATAAGATTTTTGTTGACGCTGTCTTAAATCTATCTCTAATGAGTGGGACTTTGTCCATAGCTTCACGAACTAAATCTGGCCCTATCAAGGCTGTTTCATCTACTCATCCACCTAAGGAACACATAAGCGACCATCTCCCCCTTGGAAGAAAACCTATACTTTCTGTTGTTGAACTGCACCTTCTAACTGAAATAATATAGGATCATTGTCATGTTTCGCTTAACCTCCACTACCAATGCAGGTTCTGATCTATTATGGACTATCACACCACCATCTGATGTGTCAGTAAGACTAATCCTTAAGAGAGCAAGCCGATGAACATATTTTTCTACTTCCTTCCCTTTTTCTCAATATATGCTACACCACCCTCTAGATTCACCTCTTTTTTGCCTTAAGGTTAGAGATAATCGACATATAGGCACTGAGCTACTACCCTTCTATTTTGAGACTGGCTCATTTGGAAATTGGAACTGAACAACCTAAATTCTACAATCGACTGAGGCATGACAGAACTGAAACAAATCCATGCCTAGAATTATCTCAAAATCTACCATTTCTATCTCTACAAGATCTCCTGAGGTGACTTTCTGAGAGAGTTAGATAGGATAGTTTCTGTATACCCGTCTAGCTATAACTAGGTCACTAACTAGGGTTAGATTAAGAAGGCTTCTGAAGATGTTTCTAGACTAACTCCTAAGATTACTGCTATAAAGAGAGTTACAAAGGTAAGAGTAGCCCTTGGATCTAACAATGCATAAACATTAAGATCAAAAACTCATAACGTACCAGTGATCACTTCAGGAGAATCTTCTTGGTCCTGGTGAGCCTGGATAGCATAAAGTCGATCTTGGCACTGACTTCCACCTTTACAAAATGACACACCCTGCTGAGTTGGGTGACCTACCGGTACTGTAGGAGCTGTAGACTGATCCCCAGTATTGTCACCTTCTTGCCCCTTTCTCGTAGAAGGGCAATTCTTCACCCTATGACCAGACTGACCACACCCAAAGCATCATTCCTTGCCTCGAAGACACTAGCCTGGATTGTTCTTACCACACTTTGGACAAGTTAGCTAGGTCCTATTTCCTGAAACACTTTCCTGAGACTTAGAGCCTGGTGCCCTACTATTCTGAACTTGTCGAAACTTTGAGTGATTTCCACCACCCGATTTCTGCTGAGAGTACTCATAGTTCCCTGTTCTAGCTTTCTTGTTAACCTTAGAGATTTCTCTAAGCTTATGTACTTCAACCTGCTGATTATTCTGGTTGGTCACACTCTGAGCCAACAATTGGATAGCGTTCCAAAATTCATCATTTGAAACTTCTTGATCTGGGACTGGAGAAGCTGCGTTAGCATTCCTGGCATTCACATTCCTAGCGTTAGCTCTACGGGGAGGCATGATCGCTGAAACGTAGACCGTCGAGGTGGAATAAAATTAGATCATACCTTACGCACGATAAGAATATCAAGAAATTGTAGTTTTCCTAAAACAGTTCATAGCCTCGTTCTCATTAGATGTGCTGCACTTCACACCCATCAAAAGGACTCTACTTAGTGCGCCTTTTCAGACATCCTAGGAAACTTTAACCTAGTGCTCTGATACCAAGCTTGTAACGCCCCGACACTACCCCGAGACGCAGACACGGGACCTAGGACCACAAGTGATCCCAAGCTAACCCTGCTGGCATGATCATGAGCATACTAAAGATAAACTGAATAATAGAAATTGTGCGGAAGCTATAATCACAAATATATCTGAAATGATGGGGAATACCTATATACTAAATCTGAAATGAATGAGAAGTGATGAGTTTAATACAAAGAAAATATTAACTCAATACTAAGCTGAATCTAACTATGTCAGAAATAAGCCTCTAAACTGACTAGAAATGTTGGGACATGCCCCAACTAGATCTAGCAAAACTGAAACTACAGACTATAACGATAAAGATAAACATGTCACTAGTCCTCAAAGAATGAGTACTCACCATTGATTATGCTGAACTGAAGATCAGGAATCGATCTAAGCGTGATCTAGATGCTAAGAACCTGACCCTACATCACGAGCAGATGTAGAACAGAGTATGCGTCAGTACTTGAAAGGTATTGAGCATGCAGGATAGAGAAACGCTGAAATAAACATATAACTGAAAAAGCAATAAAGCAAGAGCATAATCTGAACATGATATAGATACTGAATACTGAACTAACTGAATGCAATGACCAAATTTGTAACATGCTGAAACTGAATACTGACTGTACTGAAATGTGGTAAATGCAATAGATTCTGACTGAACTGTGGGAGCTAATAATAACCGACAATAAAACCACATGAGCTAAATGTGGAGTCCAATGTATATGCCTCATCGAGAGGACCCAATATACCCTGCCAGAGGTATAGAGGCATACTGGCTCATAGTTCTAGGACTATATGGGTACGCTGAAACCCTAGTACAACTCGGTATTATGCTACTCCCAATAGATTAAGTGATTAACACATTATGACTGAATTTCTGTAATACTAGATAGCTCAAAACTGAACATGCAAAACTGAGAATGCAACAATTAATCTGATAATGATGCATTCATAAACTGAGGCATGTTAACTAAATACATTATGACTGAAATACTGAATAGCTCAAAATACTGACATGTAGATACTCATACTTGAAAACTCCTTCTTAGAAAACAATTCAAAATC
>JAJOOS010020250.1:0-36285 GCA_029582725.1 Solanum chiquidenum | reverse complement strand
TTTTTTTTTGTGATTGCTTAATTTTTATCACTTTAAAATCTATGACAAACATATGTATATTTTTAACCTAATAACGATATAAATTGCTTAACTCAATTATAAATCATTTATACAAATTAAACTTCCATTTATTTTATTTTAATATTCAATATGACGTACGACATCTTGAATATCTCATAAATTCTTGGATATTCACAAAGAAATCATGAAAACATCAAAAAGTGATCTCGAATATCCCCTAAACTCTTGAGATATTTATAAAGAGATAAAAATATGCCAAACAATTCTTGATAATCAAATACTTCAAGAAGATCCGCAAATCCTTTTATGGGGATCAAGTTCAAATACGTCACTAACGACTTTTGAATTACGGAGAAATTTAGAGAGAAGAATGAAGAGAGGAACAAAGTTATACCCGCACTACTTATTACCAAATCAACGACATATAACGGTCGAGATGTTTTTTTCTTTTAATATAATTTTTTGTTCAAAAGAATATCCTTTTTACCAAACCAAAACATAGATAACTAAATTATGTGGTCCATTTATTCTGGTACAATAAGTAAACGATATTTATATCTTCTAATTTTGTATATGTATAAGTAGTCACTTTAATTTATATAAAATTGAATAAATAGATACACACATTCTACATGATGTCATCTCACACAAATTGATCGACACGTAAAGTGCCAAGTAGGATGCAAATATTTATACTTATTTAATTTTATACAAATTTAAATATATACATATATACATCCAAAATTGAAAAACATATATAAATATCAATTGAGCTCAAATTGATCGAAAGGTTTATGTTATTATCAAATGGACACAAATTCCTTTTTGAATTAAGTCATTTGTCTTGAAAATAACTAGACATAAATTACGCAAGCTCTACTAAGGGTTACACGTGTCAATTTTTCTATATTATAAAGTACACATTTTAACCATTATTATTTAGAACGTATTTATGATCAATAGCCATATTGTAGTGACAAAACCTGCAATGAAAAAGTGTTTATAATTGTAGCCTTTTTGAGGAGTGATTCACAATAATGAATTCTTTTCTTTCTTTTGATATCGACATTAGATTATTTTGAATTCATAGCATCCCTATTTCGAAGAAACGCTTTTTATAAAGAATTTTTTCATATTCAAGCTCGAATTCGAGATCTTTAATTAAGAAATGAGAAACTTCATCAACTACACCACATTTTTTGGTGGTCATAATCATGACTTTGAAGGTTGTTCGCTTTTTAAAAAAAAAATCTTGCTTGTCTCGTGGGATAATTATTAAGTCGATAGTCAATTGAAACCAACATTTCTATCTTTTAAGGTATGAGTAAGATCTATGTATATATCCTCTTGTTATTGCTTGTCTTGTGCGAATTCAAAATTTAATTTAAGTTCATGTATTTTAAATTTATTAATTACAGTATCATATATTGAAATATTTTCCAATTATTAAATATGTAACATTAATAATAAGGCATGAAACTTTCTTACATGCTAAAATTCATATGGATTAGTTTTTTTTATACCGACGGTGTATATTAGTATAAGTTAAGTTTATGGTTATAAAGGCCCTCGATCCCATGAAAATCTCGTCATCAAATTTTAAGTTCACTAATTCTAAACTTATTATCCTTTTTTACTTACTGAATTCGAAATAAATTATTTATTAATAGTAAATGCAAATAAAGCTAATAGATTGAATATATCGAATAAATAATTGATATTGTAGATCCGCCCCTGGCCTACCCCACCACAAATATCTCTTTATAAATCCACTCCCAATCTATACCTTTAAATTTTTGAATATATACAAAAAAAAAAGAAAAGGAAATGGTGAAGGCACCTTGTTGTGAAAAATTTGGGCTAAAAAATGGAAAATGGACAGATGAAGATGAATTATTAGTGAAGTATATTCAAGTTAATGGAGAAGGTTCATGGAGGTCTCTTCCCAAAAATGCTGGTAACTAATTAAAAACAATAAAGACGACTTTGTATCCAGTAGGGTTCAAATTTGAGATCCTTAAATTCCATAAATTCTTGGATATTCACAAAGAGATCATGAAAATATCAAATAGTGATTTCGAATATCGCCTAAACTTTTGAGATAGTTATAAAGAGATCAAAATATGCCGAACTCTTCTTGATCATGAAATATTTTATAAGATCCACCAATCCTTTTATGAAGATCAAGTTCAAATCATCCTATTTCGAGAAATATGTCACTAACAACCTTTGAATTACAGAGAAGTTTAGCGAGAAGAATCCAGAGAGAAATAAAATTATACCCGCACTAGTTATTATCAAACCAACGACATATAACGGTCGAGATGTTTTTCTTTAAATAATAATTAATGTAATTTTTTTTCAAAAGAATATCCTTTTTACCAAACCAAAACATAGATAACTAAATTATGTGGTCCATATATTCTGGTACAATACGTAAACGATATCAATATATATATATATATATATATATATATATTATTTAAACTTATATAAACTGACTAAAAAAATATACACATTCTACATGGCGTCATCTCACACAAATTGTTCAACACGTAAAGTGCCAGATGACGTATGTATCTATATTTATTCAATTATATAAATTTAAATATATATTTATGTACATTCAAAATTAAAAGATTTAGTTATATAAATATTGATTGAGGTCAAATTCAGTGGCAGGTTTATGTAATTATCAAATGGACACAAAATCCTTTCTCAATTAAGTCACTTGTCTTGAAAACAAGTAGACATAAATTATGCAAGCTCATTATAAAGTACACATTTTAATTAACAATTATGATTTAGAACGTATTTATGATCAATAGCCATATTGTAGTGACAAAATCTGCAATGAGAAAGTGTTTATAATTTGTAGCCCTTTTGAGGAGTGTTTCACAATCATGCCTTTTTTTTCATCATTTGATATCGATATTGAACTTCGATTATTTTGAATTCGTATCGTGTAAGACCCTATTTGGAGAAGTGCTCCCTATAAAGAACTTTTTTATATCCAAACTTAAATTCGAGACCTCTAATTAAAAGAGAAAAAACTTCATCATTTCACTATATTCTTTGGCGGTCACAATCATGACTTTGAAGGTTGTTGGTTTTGATTGTTCTGGCTTGTCTTGTTGGATAATTATTGAGTTGATGGTCTAGTGAAACCAACATATATCTATCCTTTAAGGTATGCGTAAAATCTGCATATATACTCTTCTTCAGACTCTATTTGTTAAATTACATTTGATATGTTATTATTATTGTTGCTTGTCTCGTGGGATGAATTTCAAGGTTATTAGAACATGTCATGCATCTTCTATTTCGATATTATTACTTATGTATATTCTTTTGGAGGAGTTTTAATCTTTAAATATTATAGTGCGTCTTACAAACACACTCGATAATTGAAGTATGAAAATCATTAGATGACTTATCCCTTTATATAAATACGTAACGGTAACATTAATAATAAGACATGAAACTTACTTACATGTTAAAATTCACAAGGATAAGTTCTTTTATACTGACGGTGTATATTATAAGTTAAGTTTATGGTTATAAAGGCCCCCAATCGCTTGAAAATCTCGTCATCAAAATTTTAAGTACACTAATTCTAAACTTATTATCCTTTTTACTTACTGAATTCGAAATAAATTATTTATTTATAGTAAATGCAAATAAAGCTAATAGATTGAATATATCGAATAAATAACTGATATTGTAGATCCGCCCCTGGCCTACCCCACCACAAATATCTCTTTATAAACCCACTCTCATCTATACTTTAAATTTTTGAATATATACAAAACAAAAATAAAAATAAAAATAAAAATGGTGAAGGCACCTTCTTGTGAAAAATTTGGGCTAAAGAAAGGAAAATGGACAAATGAAGAAGATGAGTTATTAGTGAAGTATATTCAAGCTAATGGAGAAGGTTCATGGAGGTCTCTTCCCAAAAATGCTGGTAATTAATAATAGTAAAAAATACGATTTCGTATTCAGTAGGGTTCGAATTTGAGACCCTTGATTAAGGATGAATGTCACTCATATTTTTTAGGAGTTTTTTTTTCTTCTTTATCACAATTTTGGCTTTTTTTTTCTTCTTTATCACAATTTTGTATGCCAATACTATTAGCAGCTAGCGTAAGAGGACTGACTATCTTTCTCGTTATATGAAATATTTTGAAAGTAAAAAAAAATAAAAATGAAAACGATCATGTTATTGACTGATTGTTTATTTTTTGAACTAGTTAAATATCTCTAATAAAGTATAAAATATAAAGAGTGTCTAGAAATAAATTTATAGATTAATTATATAATTACATTTTGTTTTGCTTGATCAATAATAGCTTATAAAGATGAGAGTTTGTTTATTTTTCTAGTGTGTTACATTAATTAATATATATTATAATTATTAACTAATTATAGTAATTAATGCAAGTATTTTTACATGATTAAATGAAGGTTTATCAAGATGTGGAAAGAGTTGCAGATTAAGATGGACAAATTATTTGAGACCAAATTTGAAGAGAGGCAAATTTACTGCAGAAGAAGATGAAATCATTGTCAAATTGCATAGCACCTTGGGAAATAGGTTATTTTTTTCTTTTTTAAAAAAAAAATTGAAAAAAAATTAGAGACAAACTTTTTTTATAACGATGTTGTTTGTATAGATATATTATGACTGCTATAATGAAATATTGCTATAAAAACATATAATATAACATGATATGAAAAAAATCCGGTCTAAAAAAACTTAACCACTATAGCAAAAGATTTTACCAACCCACTTTTATTAGGGGATTTCATGTTTTTTAATGAATCGTTATTGAAATTTTGAATTATATTATTCGAAATCAAGATGTAAATTTTTAGTATGTTTCAAAAAGATTGATATATATGATATTTGGTTAAGCATTGTAAAACTTTTGGTGATCACCTTCATGTTATGTGATACAGGTGGTCTTCGATAGCCCAACTTTTGTCTGGACGAACAGATAATCATATAAAGAACTATTGGAATTCTAACTTACGTAGGAGAATTTACACCTTTAGGAACTTCAAAGAGGTTATTAAAACCACTGCAAATGTACAGAAAATTGTGGTTGATGGCGATTGTGACGAATCCTCGATAAAACGAGGCACAACTATAGGGTCGGAAGGGGGTTCAATTAGATCTTTTTTACCCGAAAAGAATATAGTTGATGATATAGGTTCCTCTCGAAAAAACAACTCCTCGTTATGTCCTGGTAGCCAGGGAGATACTACGTTGTTTGAAGGGAGTTCAATTGAATCTCTTTTGCCTGAAGATAATATTGTTGTTGATAGAGGTTCCACTCGGAAAAATGACTCATCATGTCTTACAAGCAAGGACAGAGTTATGTGGTCTAAAGGGAATTCAATTGAATCTTTTTTACCGAAAAATTATAATGTTGATATAGGTTCCCTTCGAAAATCCAACTCTTCATGTCCTGGAGGCAAGGACGATGCTACGTGGTCGGGAGTGGGTTTAATTGAATCCCTTTTGTCGAAAAATATAGAAACCAACTCCTCATGTCCTAAAGGCATGAGCAATGCTACGTGGTCTGAAGAGAATTTAATTGAATCCCATTTGGTGGAAAATTATGTCGTTGACAAAGGTTCTAATCAAGAAACCAACTCCTCATGTCTTGAAGGCAGGGACGACACTACGTGGTCTGAGGAAGGGGTTTCATTTGAATCTCTTTTGGTAGAAAAAATAGAAACCAACTCCTCATGTCATAAATGGTCTGAAAGGGATTCAATTGAATCTTTTTTGTTAGAAAGTTATATCGACGTTGATATAGTATGTAACCGAGAAACCAACTCCTCATATTTTGAAGGCCACACTATGTGGTCTGAAGAAGGGAGTTCAATTGAATACTTGTTGACGGAAAATTATACTGTTGATCAAAGCTCTAGTCGAGAAACCAACTTCGCATGTCTTATAGGCAAGGATAGAGCTATGTCATCCGAAGAAGGGAGTTCAATTGAATCCTTGTTGACGAAAAATTATATTGATGATCTAGGTAAATCAATATATCTTATTTATATATGATCTCATCTATTTCATTTCATGTGAAAGTGCTCGAGTAAGTAATAATTTTAAGACAAAAGAAAGAAATAATTGTTTGAAACTTTTTAATCTTAAACATGTCATGATATTTATTTAATTATAAAATTAAGTCATTAAAAGGACCAAATGAAAATTCTAAAGTTAAAACTATTTCAAAATATATAAAAAATAAAAATCCTTCTTTTAAGCAACTATAATTAAAGAAGAAAGAACATCACATAAAATAAGATAGAGCTAATATATATTGTTGAATTTCCTTTAACACAAGTCAAACTCATAAGTAGAAGTTCAATTATGTTACTCTTTTAACATTTTATTTTCAAATCTTCTTATTAAAGGACTAGCCATGCAACAACATGAACATCATGCAAAATCAAATATACATGAGCCAAGAAGTGAAGAAGAAGTAGAAGATAAGAACAAAGACATTCATGTTGTACCCAAACAACAAGTGTGTAATGTGGTATGGACCTTTGAGGAACAAGGACAACAAATACAAGGGCCACATGAACAAAATGAAATTGTATTTTTACAACAACATGATGAATGTTTACATAAATTTGATAATAATTGGTCTGATATAAATTTTGATTATTTCTTTGAAGAAGAATATGGTGTTTAGACCCATTGAAGAGTGTACATCTTGGGAACATGTCATGTTACTTTGCTTATGGAATGATAAATAGAACTCTACTACGCTCTTCATTTTAATTTGTTTGTTTGAGTTTAATTTTGTATGAGGTTTAAAAAAAGTAAAGAACATTTTTGAATTTTGTGGTCAAATACGTAGAATGTATCAAAATGTCCTTTCATTTTGTGGTCTTAAACATGTCATATGGAAAGTTGAAATTTCAAAGTTACCAAAAAGAAGAGACATTCTTTTTAGGATAACTAACACAAATCTCACTAGTTTAGGAGCTAATTACTTAGATACACACTAGTTTGCAATATTATGAATCTTATCAAATTTTGATGTGTCCAGATATGTCAAAATACATGTATCTCGGGATACATGAGAGCATAATTAGGTGTAATTTATTCTAAATACAATGTATTCAAGTGGATTCACATGTGTCTGAGATACATAGACAAATCTCGCTCGCCACACTCTTATCTCGTCCGTGTATCTGGTATCCCAGATACATGTTAATTACACCAATTATATGTATCTAATGTGTATTTAGTGTAATTTGCATGTATTTGGAATACATAGACAAATCTCGCTCGCCTCCCTCCTGTTCTCGCTCGCCTCTCTCCCTATTTCAGTGTATCTAGTAGCAAAAAATATGTATCTAGGTGTATATGACTTAAAATCTAGTATTAAATCATCAATTAGTGAGATAAATGTAATTATTTCAAACTATAGAGAGAATTAATTAATATTGTTGGAATGTTTGTATAATTAGATAGTTTCTCCTTCTTCTTTTTTTTAAGTAGACTAAAAAATAAAATAAAACAAACAAATTGGATTGAAGGGAGTAATCAGTACTATTGTTTTATCAACCCATGGCCAAGTCACCATCCTTCAATTTCCAGAGTATAATCAATTAACATAAGTCCAAATTAAATTCCATCACAACATAAAACTTTGAACACCAATCAAGATCACAAATTGTAATTACAATAAACATGAATTACAAAACAACATTACATTGAAAAGAAGTATATACCTCATGTCTAAACAAAAAGTTCATCCAAGAAAATAAAAATGAAGGTTATGTTATTAAATTTCTTCCACATTGATAATTCTGAATTTCGATCCGTTATAATTCTACGATGGATCAAGTCTTATATGTCATAAATATTCCATCACAAATATGTAATTTTAGTGACGATGCACAATAGAAGAATATTTATTCTTGATCCAACGCAAGCTATCGCGTATAGAATTCTTGATTTTACCTTCAATAGTATATGATTTGTATGAAGCAACACGTTTTCTCCTCTTATCTTCTAATTTCTTGTATTGTTTTTTTGGTAATGCATGTGAATTTGTATTAGATTTTGAAGATGATATTGTAATCATTTGTGGATCTTCCATATGATCATAAATATCATGAGATTTGAATTCTTTCAATTGCATAATTGATTGAATATTTCAACTTTTGGTTCAATTTTTGGAAAAAAAAATCAATAGATATAATTAAGATATATGCATGTGGATTTTTATTCATTTTATTGCTCTCATTTCTCTTATACAATAATAATGGATGAAGGGTAGAGGGAGGGGGGAGGGGGGAGGGGAGAAAGTAAATAGTTGAAGTTTTATTGTAAAAAGAATATAATGAGGAATGTTTGAAGGAATGAAAAACAAACTTACTAGTGGTTGTTATACTTTGTTTGACTATTATAAAATATACACAGTGAGTTGATGAAAAGGACAAATAATGTGTGATTGAATTTTTTTTCCATTTCTATCTCATAGTCGCTTTAGAGTCGGATTAATATGAAATTATAATATTTATTTTAATATGGCATCATAATATTCATATTCAGAATCAATTTCTAGTTATAGTCTAATTAATATGTAATCATAATGTTCAAATCTTGAATTAATTTTTAGTTGTATGATCTTTTTCATAAGAAATCGATAGTAGAAATGTATATTAAAAAACTTCTTTTCCATTGTACATTTGGTAACTTTTGGTGAAGTGTATAAATATTTGTTTTTGATGTCCTTTTTAATTTATATTTGTAACTTCAATTATTATTTTTATAAATCTATCCATTATCGGATACAACTCCAGAAATTTATAATAGAAGTTGTATCGCTTTTGAAGTTTTGACAAAATTTGGACATTTTTATCAAAAGTGTAGCTATATAAAGATCAAACATTAGAGTTTTTATTCGAAAGACTTGTTAAGATCAATTTTATCAAACTTTGAATTAACTATAAAAAAAAATTAAACAAACTTCAGTCATATGTGCCTAAAGTATCGTAAGTGTTGTCATTTTTTGACAACTAAATTAGTCAGTTCTGATTTTGACCTATGAATGAACTATATAACTTCCATATAACTATCATGTGAGTATGAAAGCACATGTTTGGTCTTTCCTCTTAAATGTTCAATTCATCTCCACATGTTTTGACATGATTTTTTTTCATAATTTGAGAGTCGTTATATCGAAAATAATTTTTTTATTTCATAAAAATAAAGATAAAATTTACGTATATTCTATCATTTTTTTATCGCACTTGTAGGATTAATTGAGTTGATTATTACTATTATTATAGTTTTGGTAGCAAGTAGCTAATTTTTTGCATGCATTTTAATTCTATGATAGTTATATAGTTCATTTAACTCCAAACAACAATAAATCTAACAAATTCATTTAATAATAATGATAATTGCCAGCGTTTTAATTAAAGTTTTTTTTCAAACATAACTCATTTGATTTAAAATTCACTTTTAATTATTCGAAATTCAGGACTCACTTTTCCAAAATATTATACTTCAATTGCTACCAAAAAAATATACTATTATACAATAGCAAAGAAAAAGAGTAGTTTATCTTAAGCTACGTAAATATTGGATACCAGAAAAATATTTTAAAAAAAAATAGATACAAGTTAAACATGAGCGACTAAATAAGACACCCCGTGAAATTTTTACGTTGCATTTAGACCGGTCAAGTAGAATGATCCTACACAATCTAGCCCATAATCGGCCCAAACCCACACTGCTGGGCCGTTAGGTCAAACTGGCTCGGATCCATTCACCTCTTCTGCAGCCCATGAAGCAAATCAGCTCATAATTAACGAGTTACGCATTTGGTTGATCGATAAATATAATTATAATTTGCTTATTAAAGATACACAAACAATAATATATATTTATTAATTATTATTTTGATGGACGAATATTTTATGTCAGAAAACAAATCATCATTTTTAATATATTAATTTGAAAAAATTTAATAGTTAAGTTGATTGGCTGATTATCCGAACTTTCATCTTGTCGTGAGGGTTCGATTCTCTACCTTGCAATTCCTTCCTCCTCCGTTTTCACCTTATTGGTGAGATGTATATATAATATGAAAATAAATTAATCAAGATAAATGAAATGATCAATATGAAAAAGAAGTCATAATAGATGACCAGCTCAATTAATAGAATTTTATTTATTTTCCTAGTGCGTGGATAATAATTAAATAATTATATTTAGATTTAGAATAATTAATAAATGTTCAACTATTTTACATGTTCAAATAAAATAAAGCTTCTTATAAAATTAATGACTTAACCATGGTCATAAGAACTATACTTCAGGTGTAATTATCAATGACATTCTTTCATTAAAATAATCATAATTTATATATTATAAAAAAATTACGTAACACAATAAACTAAAGCATATATTTCCTCGAAATAAAAGTAGTTTAAAAAGATTGTCAAATATAACGATTGTTTAGTTTTATAGCATATGGATACATTTATTATTCGCATAGAAATAATTGAATAGAAATATTATATACATGCAGATATATTTATAATGCAGTATTTTCTTTGTTTTAAATTTATTTCTCTTATTCTTTTTGTGGTTATATATTTGAGAACTACGTAAAATTTATTATATATCATAATAATTAATAACTTAAAATATTTGAAAATTACATAGAAAAATTATTTTATCTCTCCAAATTCTATCAATGTCACATAAATTAGAAGAAAAGCAATAGCACATACTTTATTATTTTAAAATGCATGTAAAAAGTATTATAAATTACAATAATTATTAACTTAAAATATATATAAAAAAAAAGATTGACTCTTCAAATTTTATGTGTTAAATATGATAAAAAATAACACATATTATTTAAAAATAATGTAAAAAATATTATAAGTTATAATAATAAAAACTTGAAATATTGAAAAAAATAAAATTGACAGACTCTTTAAGTTTCATCCATATCATATAAATTAAAACAAAAAAATAACATATATAAAATTCGTACTAGCACGAGCTGATGTATCTAGTAATACTAGTACAAATTATATGTTCCTTCTACGTTTTCTTCAATGTGTAAGTCAATCACACATAATGATTAGAAATTAGAAGCTTCCTCTATGTACGTATTTCTATTATTATTTTATTTGTTTTTTTCTTCTTTTCTTTCATTTGAACTTTTTGTTAATTTTGGGTCTTTTTAAAATTATTTGACAAAAATAATTTTATTTGTATATTAATGTAAAATTTCTTCTTTCTCTTGTGAAGGTGCTTCGACCAAATAAAACAAAAAGAACAAGTTTTTCCACAAAGTTATCTTTGTTTTTAAGACGTTCTTTAATTAGATTTTTTCAAATATAATAATTTTTAATAAAAATTTATAGATTAGAGTAGTCTTAACTATAACTTAACAATTTTAAATACAAAACAGACAATATTAATCGAAGGAGTGTGCATATAGTTTGAATAAAATCGAAATTCAAACATTTTGAGTTTTCATATTATGATGAGATTTTAAATTTAATTTTCAAATTTTTGATTCGATTTTGATTTTGGAAATTCAGATTTTTTAAAATTCGAAATCCGAATTTTGTATACTTTAATGTAACCCTACTTAGCTATCGTTTAGACGTTAGTTCATTATATCCAATAAATAAGTCAAATATCCCTAATCATTACACATTAGCCAATATATTCAATACTAAATACAAAGTTCATTATATATTTGAATTTGTTAATTTTCAACCTATGGCACGTTACATGCAATCTCTCCTTAATCAGAATCTCAAAATTTAAATAACTAAAATATTTTATATTAGGAAGATTCTTCTTACATAATACAGATTTAAATTAATCAGAATTGTAAATTTAGAAAAAGTACATTATTTTTCTTAAAACGGATTAATAAAAAAATGATGTTATATAAACTAAGCAGAAATGGCAATAACATCGATCTCTCCACTAAGCAAATAATAATCATTTTCTTAATCATATTATACATCGTGGAAGCTACTTGTCTCATATAATTAATCTTACTAATTAATTTTATTAAACCCCACCATCCAATATAAATGAGAAAATGACAAATATGGTCCTTTGTGTTTAAGGGTAGATTTAAAATAATTCATAAAATAGGCATAAGTTTGTTTTACAAAAATTAGCACTTCTAGTCTTACTAATTATTCTATAAAATTTTAACTATCAAATCTAATGGAAACTATAGAAAAATAGGAAATTATTGAGAATTCATATTTAGCGGTACTTTTTTTTCCTTCCAAAATCGAGGATTGGAAAAAAGGGAAATATAAGTAGTCAATCAATTGAATTACTAAAATTTTCTTATTTAAAAATACAATTATCGTAGTTTCTACAAATTTTAATGATATGGTTTGATACAATTTTTTTAGGCATAGTTTCTGCTATTATTTAATTTTAAAAATTGATTTAATGTCTAATATGCAATTGTTTGTGTTTCATTCTTAAAGATTTGGTGAGATAAAACCTTCTTAGTGTTTAGTTAAATCTTTTTTTCTTTATCTATTTGTATTTATCAAATTTAACAAACATAAATCATTAAATATTTGAGATAGTCTATAGGTCACTCCCTCTATCTCAATATATATGACTTGTTTTTCTTTTTAGTTAATCCCAAAAATAAAACGACACATTTCTATAAAGTGACAGTTTAACTTTGAATTATCTATTAAATCACAAATTTTAAAAGTCTTTATTTTTTTCTTAAATTTCGTATGAAATCAAATTAACTTATATAAAATTAGACCGATGGAGTAATTTTTTATATTCTTAAAAGACAAATATAGCTCAAATGTTTAATTGACAAACTACTTTGAACCTACCATTAAACATAAAGGACCATTTTTGTAATTTTGTCCCAAATAAATCCCTAGATCCATAAAGTTACTCATAATCCCTCAACTAATTCAACTCTCCATCTTTCAGAAATCTTCAAAAAAAGTTTTTCATTTTTTCAAAAATAAATAAATATGAGAAATATTTCATTTAGTGATGAAGAACAAAGTGATATATTGCCAAAAACAGCCACTTTATGGTGGAGAACACCACAAGATTTTGATGAAAATGGTCATCTTAAAGTTGACATTTCTGATCTATCAAAACTCACACCAAGGCTTAAAATCCTTAGAGAAATGGAGAGATTAGCTTTTATTTCTACTGAAGGACTTGAAGATCTTAGACACAAACTTATTACTTACAGGTAATTATTATTACTACTACTATTTGATTTTCTATTCGGTGTTCGATATTCATTTTGAAAATCAACTTTTTTTAATTGAATAGTCATGATTACTGTGAGAAACTCTATTTTTAGTTTGAATTCTGAGATAGTCAAGTCAGCTAATTAATGGTTATTATTGTTGTTTCAGTATTTTTGGGAAGAAAGTGACTTTCTAATGAAATTGAATATAAATGTTATTACAGGGCAGGGGATTTTTGGTTACCAGTAGGAGGGGTAAAGAAGGAAGATATGGAAATAGCACCAGTGATCACAATTGTACTAGTTGGATTATGTGCTTCTGGAAAAAGTTCACTTGTTAATTACATGTATAGTGTTCTTGGTAGATCTGGTCTCATCCCTTTTGCTCAAACATCAAGTATGTTCACTCATTATTCTCTTATCTATTACCATTTCTGTTAGTTACGGTTCACGTGAATTCAATAACTTTTGGTCAAGACTTGAAATAGGAAAAAGATTAGAAATACTCGTGAACTATTCAAAATTAATCAAATTTACCCCACGTTATGTTTTTGGCTCAAAAATATCCTTCGTTTTAATGGTTGTTCCGAAACAAGGGAAAACGAACCAATTTTGCCTATTTCGAATAGTTTAGGGGTAACTAAATTAACACTTTAGGTTTATTGGCATTAATTCAGATTGGTTGGGTAGGTGGGGGGGGGGTGCCACATTTAAACACAAGTGTGACGATGGTCCACTAATTTGCTGTCTAAGGAGGGTAGAGGTGTTGGCTAATTTAATAAATGTATACATCATTTGGTTGTGCTGTGAAAAATTTATGAACTTCCCCACTAGAGCAACTTGCTTTGGAGGGCCCACTGAGTAATGTGTCGAGTTTGAGTCCTGAAAATGAAAGGAACTCGTGTATTGAACGTTTTTCTTTAAGTTTATTAGTCTCTATGATGTACGAATTCGTATTACTTAATCGAGCCAAGTGAGTTTTAGATACCAAATGATTTCAGGCTCAATAGTCTCAATTATCATATTAGCTAAACTCATATGTATGCGTGTTTCAAAAAAATTTTAAAACAAGATTGGTATATAATAATGTAGCGGTGGTATTCTTTTATATGCTGACTTAAAATTCTGAATTCGTCTCTGATTATCGACCCTTTGACACTTTGTTGAATCTTGTTATATAGGTGGGAGTTCACACTATACAACCATGTTCTTGGAAGAACACAATGTATTGAGATCAATGAGAAGTGGATTTTGTGTGTATGATACAAGGGGATTAGATACTAATGATATGATTGAGGGATTAGATGAAGTTTCTACATGGATGACACGTGGCGTTCGACATAATCAACCTTGTTTTCGACATGATGATTATAATAATAGTAATAATAAGATTACGAATAAAAGGTACACTAAGAGGAATGTTGATTGTGCAATAATTGTGGCTGATTTATCAGAGATTAACAAAGCTTTTAGCTCTGGAGATTTGAAGGATGTAGTGGCCTTGAAGAGCCTTTTCAACAATTCTTCTATAAGGAAATCAAGTAAGTTTGTTTTTCAAACTTATTGTCTTGAGTAGTTTGTCGTAATTCTTTGCCTAAAACGTATGTTGGTCGAACTTTTCAAAAATGTTGTCTAGTGCTTGTGAGTCGTTCGAGCAACATAGCCTAAAAACATTGCCGGATTTGCCTATGTTGTTTGAATTCTTCAAAAATGTTGTTAAGTGCGTGCAAGATTCTTCAAATGGTGTTTACAGACTAATTAGTGAAAGATTCTTGTATAGGACAGCTAGGAATCGCAACGATAAAATATTATGTTTCAGAATTGTTTACAGAATAAACAAATGTAGTGTGTACACATGTGTGCCTTGTTGGTTGAATCTGAATCTGCTCTATAGTTATTTACAACCTATTGTTTTTGTTGTTTTCCTATTAGATGAGAATCCATTGCTAATATTGACACACGGTGACACGGTTAGCGCGGAGGAGAGGATCAATAGCCGGCTGAAAATATGCGAATTTCTAGGTATACCGGAGACAACAGGGGTCTACGATGTAGCGTGTTTGACTGAACAGGGAATATTACCAGAAGAATCAGATCCAATAACAGCATTTGCCCTAACTGAAGCTGTGTATAGATCACTAATGCAATCTGATAGAAATCATCAGCCAAAGAAGAAATTGAAGGATTGGATTGTGCTATTTTTGACATGGATCTTGTGTTGCATTGGTACCTTTTTTGCAATTCTTGCAAATTTCTTCTCAAAATGTAGTCAACCTCACAACAAAAAACTGAAGTACTAGAAGTATATTGCACGGTAAGTCCGCGTACAATAGACCTTTGTGGTTCGACAACCCTTTTCTGGACCCACCGCACATAGCAGAAGCTTAGTGCAATGAACTGTCTTTTTACTCCATGTTTAGGTTCATGAGTGTCAGAGCTACATGTATCGAAATGAGTTCAATTGAATCTCCTTTGTTGTTATGTTGTGTGTGCAATAGGGTCGGTTTGAAATTGTTTTAGGTTGCATGTTCAAATTTCATATGTGGCATTTTTGCATTTTTTTTTATTCCGACCCTTAAAATTTCTAGCTCTGTCACGTATTAAATTTGTTTGAGGGGATCTCCCTTTTTTTTGTTGTAATTTATTGGGGCTTGTTGATATGTTGTATTTAGGTGCGTTGGTTGAATTAAATTTAATGTCTAGCTAACAAAAAGTTGTGATAAGGTTTCTATGAATGGTTTTGAGTAACTCAACGTGGTAGGGTTTTTGTGTTTATATTATTATTTATTACTATAATATATAGTGCTAAATTGTTTATTTTACTTGTAGGATTTGTGTGCAATATTTTATCATAACAAGTTGTAGAAATGTGAGAAATTTCCCTTTTTGTTTCTTTTGATATTCTCCCTTTTTTCCTATATTAAAAATAGATGCTTATTTTCAGTAAATCAATAGATATTTTATTATTTTATCTTCATTATTAAATATTATTCATTCTCCAACATTTAAATGACTTAATGATTAGAAGTAATACTATAAAATTACTATTTTATTTATTACTTCTTATAAGATGCGTCGAATCAAACATAGACGGAAGGAGTATCATAAAATACATGGAAGAGTCAGCCATACCAATTACTCCGTAGCACTAATTGGCCAACACCTCACCCGTCATGTATTCACAACATTTATTTTTATAAGGAAATTTGTAATTGTTATTCTTTAGATATGTCTGTTCTAACATAGTGTCCCGTAAATCATACATAAAAAATAAATTATACTAAATAAGCTTCGTACAATAAACTCAATTGAAAAATTATCTTAACAATCAACTTAATCATTCTTACGAGTCTACCCACAACCTTTGGTGGCGTAAATTGAATAGTCTTGTTATTTATTTATTTTCGTACTTTAAAGGTTAGTAACAAATTGAATTCTTTAGTGATTTCCTATTTTGTTTCTTGTCGTTCCTTTCGAAATAATTTCCTTAGTTTTTATTTCAACCATTATTGTTTATTTGTCCCATAGTGGAGTACTCCCAAGCATATTTTATAACATTTGATTCCATTCTTGCTAATAATTGATTCGATAGATTCTCAAATAACAATATTACTGTATATTGTTATATCGATTACGAAAATAATTAAAAAAATATGATAAAATTTGATATTAATTTCAGCTTGATTTTAAGTTTCAATCAAACACTTCTGGATAAATCGTCGATAGAGAAACATAAAACCACTTTAAAGTTATATACTAAATACAAGTTCAATATTATATTCAATAAAAAGAATAAAGGAAGTTAAAATATCCAAAAAAAAAAAAAGAAGGAAAAAATGGAGGATGATTTTCTTCTTCTTGACCTTATTAAACGCCCCCTATTTTCCAAACTTTATTTATTTGTTTTAATTTTAACAATTATATTAAAAATACTTTATTCCTTCTTCTTTTTATGGTCTAGAACACTATGTGCAACTATTTTTAATTATAAATGCTTATGTCTCATAGATAGATTTAAGATTTAAAGTTTATGTATTTTTATAATCATCTCAAGTGAATAATCACAATAATAGTTATTGGTTTTTATAAGTATTTTGTAAATTACTTAGTACATATAAAGGTCTAAACAAAAACTATTTGATCATACATAGACAAATTTATGATTTAAACTCTATTGATTCAATCTTGAAATCATGGATTCATGTCTATTACCTATTGCGATTTTAATAATTTTGTACACATACATTTATACCCTACATAGAAAATATAGAATTCAAATGAACCGATATATTATAAAATTACATCTGCCCCGGGAGTCATGTGAACATGTATCTTACATGAATAGATCCAACCCTCTGCCCTCTCATATCCTCCCTCTATTTTATTTTATTTGACACGAAAATTTTTAAATCCTATAATGTACTTACTTTAAAGATATGTAGATTTTGTGACATTAAACATATCAGGTGAAAATTTAGAGTTCAAAAATTGTCAAAAAAGGGAGAGAAACATTCAAAACTAATTTCAAACACACAACAAATTCTCAACATCATACAAATAAATTGAACGAAGGAAATATTTATCTTATATTTTATCCATTAGTATTTGCATAACATTGACTTGATATTAAGTTCAATAGAGTAACATGTACTAATATTATACCAACATAATTTCATAAATGAGGTCCGTAGAACCTAATATATACTTAGCCTTATTCATATATTATGAAAATAGAGAAACTATCTGATACACTTTTAACTCAAATAAAACATATAAAAAAATCAAACATATGTACATAAAATTATATATAATAAAAAGTCCACACTACCGTTCTCCATTTAAACATTGAACTTAATTTATTCTAAAAATCCCAAATCTTTTTTTAAATAAAGCGGCAAAAAATGAAATTGTCTCAATTCCCCAAAAATACAAAAAACCAAATTTTAATGGCGCCATTTTCAGTTATAATCTCATATTTTTTGGCGGGTAAAAAAAAGTTGTCACAAAAGGGTATTTTCGTCTTTTCACACTCCCGCGCACCTAGGGTTTTTTCGTATACAACTCCCTTATAAACCACAGATTCCTTTTTTTTTTCCGCCACTTTCACTCTTCTTCTCTTATCTATACACTAAGCTCAAATTTCTTCTTCATTTTTGAGTTGTGGGGTTTTTATTGTTGTTCTCTCTACTTGATAGAGCTCAAAAATCCAGTGTGATTGAGCTTTTTTTTGGGTATTTTTGGTGGTTTATTGAGTAATTGCTGGTGGAGTTTATTCAGTTGAGATTTTTCTGAAAAGGTGATCGAAAATGGTGGATCTAAGTGATAAAGTAAGTGATCGTTAGTTACCCTTTTCATATTAGGTCTAAATCAAGTGAGATTCAGTTTGTTTTGGGTCATTTTAGCTGTTTCGTTAAATGGGTTTTTGCGTAATTGTTGGTTGAGTTTACTCATTGTGATCATTCAGTCGAGGTTGAATATGAAGAGTTATTCAGCTTGTTTTTGCGTCTTTTTAGCGGTTTTCTGTTGTGGGTCTTGTGTGATTGCTGGTGGTGTTTAGTCATTGTGATCATTTAGTTGAGATTGTTCTGAAAAGGGGATAAAAATGGTGGATCTAAGTGATAAAGTAGGTGATCACTAGTTACCCTTTTCTTATTAGGTTTAAATCAACTGTGATTAAGCTTGTTTTGGGTCATTTTAGCTTTTCCATTTAGTGGGTCTTGTGTAATTACTTGTGAAGTTTACTCATTGTAATCATTCAGTTGGGATTCTTCTGATTAGGTGATTGATCCAAAGTGGTGGATCTAAGTGATAAATCACTAGCTAACCTCTTCTTATTAGGTCAAAATCAAGTGTGATTGAGCTTATTTTGAGTCATTTTACTTGATCAAGGTCAAAATGAAGTGTGATTGAGCTTGTTTTGGGTCTTTTTAGCTTGTTTTCTGTAATGGGTCTTGTGTAACTCTTGGGGAAATTTTCTCAATTGTAATCATTCAGTTGAGATTCTTGTTGGATCTTCTGATTAGCTACATTGTTCTTGTTGCTTAGTTTACAGCTTTTTTTAGTAGGGGAGTTTCTGTGAAGTTTTATAGTGTTTGATTTGAATTGTTTCTTGTGTTGCAGCAGGGTTTAGGATCTGAAGAAATGAGTAGTGGAGTTACTTCACCGGAAACTAGCCAAAGTAATGTTAAGACTTGTGCTGATTGTGGTACCACAAAAACACCTCTTTGGAGAGGTGGACCTGCTGGTCCCAAGGTTAGTACTACCGTCTTATTTACGACTTCAAGTTGGACATTGATCTACTTTTTTGATAAAAGAAGAATAAATCATGTTATAGAATTACAAGTTTGTAAAAGTTATACAATATCTGGGAGATAGTGGAATAGTATATGTTGGTTCAAATTGGATTGAACACCATAGAATAACAACATACTATGTGTAGTCGCACAAAATATCTAAAAGAATTGCATGATAATATAGTCAAAAGTACATTGTTTATTTGACACATGGTTTAAGAAAGAAAGATTGTTGTGTTGTATGATTATGAGTTGTTTTATCTATTATTCGTTGCAATTTGAGTATAATTTTACACAAATTTATGCTTCATATCTAAAGAATTGGGTTTAGATGATCATGGAATCGGTGCTGCAATGTTGCATATGCCTCTTTAAAATATGTCATGATGTTTCTTGGCACCATTAGAAGTAAAATATGATGTTTAGAGTTCAAGAGTTTTCAAATCTAGAAAGGTCTCCTTTTCTTTGGAACAGAGAGATTAAAATGATAACATGTTGCATGAAATGGGACTCAAATCTGATGATTATGATCATTGTGAATGCAGTCACTATGCAATGCTTGTGGGATCAAAAGTAGGAAAAAGAGAAGAGCCTTTCTGGGGTTGAACAACGAGGAGAAGAAATCAAAGAAATCGGTGGCACTTGGACATAAAAACAATGAAGTACAGCACCATTTGAACCAAAGTTGTAGCAGCAGCAGCAACAGTGAAGATAGTAAAAGCAGTAATTTTGTGAAGAACATTGTTTCTGCTTCATTGAAAAAGAAATTACTTCCTTTTGGTAAAGAAGAAGTCGTTATGCAGAGACCAAGATCAAGATCTACTCAGAAGAGAAAGCTCGGAGAAGTAGAACAAGCAGCTTTCTTGTTGATGGCTCTTTCTTGTGGCTCTTTTTATACTCAAGGAAGGATGAAAATGGAGAAGGAAAGAAAGAACGAGAAATGTTGTACTCTTGGCAGTGAAAGTAGTACTTTGTTGGTTGGTTGAATGAGTGGGTATTCGTTTCAGCTCGGAGAAGTCTTAGCTTGATTTGAAAGTTCTATGTTTTCATTTCATTAATTTTATACTACTATTTTAATTCATTGATGAAATTATTTTCTGATCTTAATCTTGGTATATCACCCTTCCTAGACGTCATTTTTATTTTCAAAGTTTGGGATATATGAAAAATGGCCTTTTATCCCTTTTGTTTAGTGGTTAGGACATTGCCTTTCATGCTTGAATCCCGTGAGGTAGTGGTAAGGTTTGTGAATATTCTACTATCTTTCAACTCCATTTGTGAGATTTCATTGAGTATTATGCCGTAGTAGTATATATAGTAAATGTTAATACTTCTTTAACTAGTTTAATGAAAAACATGAATCTGCCACTAGTTTGGGCTGCAATATAGATGGCCTACCCTAATGCAAGCAATAATGGCTACTTCCATGTGACCTATAGATGACAACTTTACCATTGATTCAGATAAAAACACAGCAACAATACATAAAATAGTACTAGCAAATAGATCAAAACACATTTTAAAGTTTTATTAGCTGAGAAAGCCAAGCTTTAGAAAGAAAATATGCCTTTCAATCAACAATTCATATAATTAAGAAAGCAAGCAAAAAAAAAAAAGGTATCAGCTAAATGAGCAACTAAAAGAATCTCAGAGACTTGCAGATTATGGCAATCCAAATTTAGTCTGTACATCAAGATCAACTCCAGAAAGTGAAATAGAAGAAATAAACACCGGGTTATTGCAGTTAGTAAATAACTCAGAACATTTTAAGAGAATCCTTACGCCAAACGCGTTGCATCCCACAAACAGAACATCTCCACAAAATAACTTCTAGGATGTGCAAATTGTCCTAAATTTCACCTAGCTATATAGAAGTCAAAACTTTGCATGTACGCCTTTGCGATACCATGCAGAAGTATCATACACAAATTACCCTTCATGAATATGCTGTCTAATTCCACAATAATCAAGAATCAGACCGGAAGATGCAGCCAGACGAGAATCCAACATCAAGAATTGAATGACGAGCTGAAAGTCCACCATTTTTGTTCACAGAAGTCAATGTTCAGCTGTAAAGACAACTATGTACACTAGTGACTCTGAATTATATGTTACAAAGCGTAAGCTTACAGCAACTACGCTCTTTTCGCGTTCTTACACAGGAAGATTGTCCAATGGTGAATATCCATCAAAGCCAAATTCAGTTTCAACTTGTCCGACACTTTCTTGCTGTTGGAAATTCATAAAATGCAAATTAGCAAAAAATAGAATGCCATCAGTAAAATTGAGATTCTGAAGCAAGCTACACTACGGATAAGAACACGGACTAACCTGCTTCAGAAGGGCACTCATGAGATCATCCTGTCCAAATTGCTCCGGAAAAAAAGTATTTTGATAGCTCGTATCAGGAAGTTGTTCAGCTTTAACAGTAAGCAAATTTCCACCAGAAAATAGGTTTAGTTGCGGTCCACCCATAAGAGAATTTCCATTTTGTCCATTCTTCTTCATTGAAGAAATACCTTGTTGAACTAACATGGATGGTGAGACATCTAGAATTCCTGGCATATTTGAATGATCAGAGGTACCGAAGGTTGATCCGACATTCGGTAAACCCCAATCCTGCGTTTTTTGCTGATGCAACTCTTCAAATATATCGTAACCAGGAGGGAATCCTCTAGATCCTTTAATATCAGAGTTAACTTCTTCCTGAAGCAATCTTTTAGATGTCAGAGTTGACATCCCTGAATTACTACTCACAAGAGGAAAACTGTTGTTTTGCAACTCTGTAGTTTGATTCAGCGAGAAATCTACCATTGAAGATGTTTGGGGGACTGGATTGTATACTGGCCCTCGTACGTTGTCAACAATACTATTTCGTGATAATACTGCAGCAGGTTGTGACATGGACAATGGCGGCCGTGAAACTTGACCATTATTGGTTTCATTTAGCATTTGAGCCCTAGACGATTGTTGTTGTTGTTGAGACATATGCATTAGTAGAGCGTTGTTTTGTTGCATTCTAGCATTCCCTTGCATATTCATAGCCACAAAGGACTGTGAGGACTGGTGCAAATCAGCCAGCTGCTTCGGTTCCATGGTTGTTGGGATTCCATGAAGCAAGTTAATTTGCTTATTGCTATTATTTAATTGTTGTTGTCCCTCGGAAAATCTCAACTTGGGATTTTCAAAGCTGAAAAGGTTTCTTTGATCTACCAGAGGCATAGATATTGCAGATTTTGTCGCAGACCTACCTAGTGCAGCCGCCTGGAGGGTAGCAAGACTTTGTGCGGGTAGTTGACCAGTGGCAGCTAAAGCTTGAAGCTCTAGCCCATTGAAAGAAGTCATCGTCCCATATGTTGCTTCCGGGTGTCCCATGAATGAGTTATTCAGTCCATTCTGATGCTGTGATACACCACTCAACCTCCTTAGGTACAGCCGATATTTCTGCAGTACATGATTACGACCAATAAGCACTTTACTAAGAAACTAAAGATTTTTTTTATTTTTTTTTGAGAAGGTAACATTTGTTGAAACTAAAGAAATATTATCAACTACATGTTGCAAAACAAACATGAAGTCTTCCACTAATCAACTAATTATGCATGAAACCATATATTCTTGAAAACGGAAGAAGTAAAGTTGCTCAAGACCTGTAGGTGGCTAGCAACATTTTCTCTGGTTAGCCCAGGAACATTCATCAGCTCAAGAATTTTCTTGGGAACAGCCTCTGAAATTATAGCCAGAATTAGCAACGAAGAATATACGACTAAGTATCTAGAATATAGGCAAACATTCTTTTCTTATTCAGCAGAACCCATTTCTAAGGTAATAGACACTTCAATACAGTTAGACTAAGCAATTTGGATGAAGAAAAGTTGTATATGTTGAACTAAACCTCACGCAAAAATTTAGAGAACTATCAAATATTAAGGACACCCAAGAGAAAGAGATGAACGTTATTCTTGTGATACCAACTACCGATATCACCAAGTCAAACAGCCTCCAATCATATCCAGGAATTATAGAATCTTGAACATTTTATTTTATCAGCGATGGTTGAGAGTAAAAAGAAACTGCAATAAAACTAGGGTTCAAATCCCAATAAAGACAAAAAAACTACTAGGTGAATCTTCCCATGTACCTAAACCTTGGTGAGCAGAGTAACACAATAATTGTGCTAGTGGGAGGTAGCAAGTATGCAGTGGAATGGTCGAGGTGCGCACAAGTTGGCCCGGACACATTTTGGATAAAGAGCGGTCACAGATTTTGAACTAAACCACACACTAAGGACATTGGAGTGTGAAGTGAATGATATTATTGTAATACCCGCTACCAATGTCTTCATACACCACTTATAATTAAGTGGTCAACAAGAATCAAGTACTCCTTCCCATTATGAAAGAGTGAGGACGGGAGCATGGATGTCAAACATAAATTATGTACCCTTTGATCAACACTAAATATGTGTACGCGATGACAATGTTAGGAACTTTTGACTAAGCAAAGGTAATTTGACTAGTTCATGTACCTCACGGTTTCCACTTTTCTCCCGCAATCCCAATTTTGCCTGCCCAATGTTTTAACTGATCCCTGTCCTTACTCCTTACAAATAAGTTTTGCATCTTCAATCTAACTTCTGGAAATAGTAGTAATCCCTGTCTTTAAACATATGTGTGCTTTATTGTAATTAAGTAATCTGTTCAAAGTGCCCCTTCTTCGTCTCTACAAGGGTTTCAAGATGACCAACTAAAAGGCGTGAACAAAGATAGCATGTTAACAACGTAATGGTGTCAACTAACCTCCCACCTTTCTGGAGACGAGCGAAATGGACAAAGATTCATAAATCTATGGTAACATCCCAGGAAACATGGAAAAGTCATGTAAATATTGTACAAATCCCAGTATGAAGAATAAGGAAAAATAACACATCTGTCAGTTCCCCTTGAAGCTAGGCAAACCCCAGGTTCAGCGTTTTACGTTAATTAGGGAGTGCATTAATGTAGACAACAAGGCATTAAGGCATATACTGTCTTTAAAAGGGCAGCACTAGACGATAAATATAGTTGATAAAGTGCTATTAACTGTTAAAAACAATAAATATCTTCTTTTTTTTGTTTTGGTAATTAGCAGTAGGGAATCAGAAATTAGAATAAAACAACTGGTCTAAAAGCTAAACAACTTGAAACAAATTATAGATCTTATGAATAGACTTGAATGAAACCAGGAATTCAGTGATGGAGCTAGTTGCGTTGATGAGGAATCACATGAATGGAATGATGTCTCTGACTCAAAAACATCCTCTTCCCCTCCCAACGCCAAAAATCCAAAAAAGGTAAGAAAAGAAAAGAAGGAACATTTTTTTTCTGAAACTGGTGATGTAAGAAAAGACGGAACATTAGCAAAATGGTACTCCATCAGTTTCAATTTGTTTGTCTTACTTTCCTTTTAAAGTCCGTTTAAAAAAGAATGTCTCTTTCTTCTTTTGGCAACTATAGGATTTTGCCATGAGTTCTTCACCTCCCTTATTTCTTTGACATGCTTTTCCTTGAGCCGAGGGTCTAACGGAAATAACCTTTCTACCTTCCAAGGTAAGGGTAAGGTCAACGTACACTCTACCCTTCCCAAACCCCACTTGTGGGATGACACTGGGTATGTTGTTGTTTAATTTCAACTTTTGACATGGCTTGTTTAAGACCACAAAATTAAAGGACATTTTGGTACACTAGTTTACGACCACAAGATTAAAAAATCTTCTTTTCTTTTTCAAACTACGCATCAAGTCAAACCAAACAAACAAATTAAAATGGAGGGAGTATATCAAGTTGGTTACACCACAAGGTTAGCTGAGCTGGGAAGAACTCCTTTTTCAGGTCTAAAGATCATAAATAGGCATATACTCCCCTGGACCTGAAATACCCCAAGTTCCGAGTAATATGGAACCACAGCCACATAGAAATATTAAGGTAAAGAAATAGCCAAGAGATGCATACTGTCAATTCCAAGTTGGTTGACAGCTTGTACAAACTGTTGATGAAGCTCCACCGACCAAACCACACGTGGCTTCTTTGA
The DNA here is from genome assembly GCA_029582725.1 of Solanum chiquidenum. Taxonomy (NCBI): domain Eukaryota; kingdom Viridiplantae; phylum Streptophyta; class Magnoliopsida; order Solanales; family Solanaceae; genus Solanum; species Solanum chiquidenum. The sequence goes on along the minus strand of JAJOOS010020250.1, from coordinate 10,622 downwards.
TGTAGATAAATCATCCCTTTCTTCAGTTTCATCTTCCTCCTCCTTTCTTCTCTTTGAGCTTTTCCAGTTCCCTTCATTAGCTGAAGATGAATAATCAACATCTTCTGGAGGTTTCTGCTGTTGATCTCCATCTTCCAAGCTTGTTGATTGATCAAAATCTTTGTCCTTACACTCGTGCTTCTTTTTACGAATCACATGCTGCCAAATGTTCTTCAAAGCCTCAATACGCACCGGTTTGATCAGATAATCACATGCACCATGAGTAACACCTTTCATAACAACATCCTTACTGTCATCCGCAGACATCACTAGCAAATGACAAATCCCAAATCAGATACCATCAATTAGTACGCTATCAGCATTCAGCAGTTACAAAACTTGAAAAATAAAATAATACAGTTTTTACTAAATGAAACGGGATACTCACTTATAACAGGGAGGTCCATTTCCAGACCAACATGCTCAAGAAGTTTGAAACCATCCATGTCTGGCATGTGCACATCACTAATTACAATGTCAAATCCATTTCTGTTTTCCCGGAGCATTGATAATGCAAGCTCCGCTCGATTAGACTTGGTGACTGGAAGAATCACAAAATTAGAATGAATTGTGAGCGGAAACAATGAATAGTCAATAACAACAAACAACAACAAGAAGTTCTCAAAAACCTAAAACATTCTATTTCAGACCAAGGTCATAAATGAAAGACTTCACTTGACCCTAAGGGGTCGTTTGGTATGGGAGATGGGATAGACAAAGTTATCCCATGGGATTAGTTATCCCAACATATATATAGGACTAACTCCTCCCATCATTATAGTATATAATCCCGGAACTAGCTAATACCCCTAACCAAACACTTGATAAAATAATCCTGCATTTTATCTCGGGATTATTATCCCTCGTACCAAATGACCCCTAAAAGTTAATTGAGGAAGTTTAGGGTTCCTGATAAACATGTAAATAGGAGATCCAACAGCAAATCTTCTTTCTTCATGAAATTTCCCAACCTATCATTTCCAAATCTCGAGTAAATCAAATCTTATATCAATCATACTCTTTATTGATTTATCCAATCCTTCAAATCCTTAATCCTACACGCCTCTGAACTCCAAAGCAACCAACCTAAGTAAAACAATATATACACTATCCTCTCCACAAGCTCAAATTCAGCATAAAAAACAAAAGGTACTTTAATAAACTAAGGAGCAGCAAGAGAAGGTCAATAGGAGATCCAAAAAGAAATCTTCTTTCACCATGTTCCAAACCTATCATTTTCAAATCTCATGAAAATCAAACTCTATACATTAATCATACACTCAATTGGTTTATCCAATCCTTCAAATCCAAAGAAACTAACCAAATTAAGTTCTAAAAAAGTGCATCCACTATCCTCTCCACAAGTTCAAAAATCAACATAAAACAAGAAAAGAAGAACAAAGACTTGAACTTTAATAAACTAAGGAGCACCGAGAGAAGGTCAATAGGAGATCCAAAAAGAACTCTTCTTTCACCATGAATTCAAAACCTATCATTTCCAAATCTCATGAAAATCAAATCCTATACATCAATTATATTCTATATTGGTTCATCATATCATTCAAATCCAAAGAAACCAACTAAATTAAGTAAAAAACACATCCACTATCCTCTCCACAAGCTCAAATTCAACATCAAATGATAAAAAGAACAACAAAGACTCGAACTTCAATAAACTAAGGAGCAGAAAGAGAAGGTCAATAGGAGAACAGGAGAACCAAAAAGAACTCTTCTTTCAATCATGAATTCCCAACATATCATTTCCAAATCTCATGAAAATCAAATCTTATACACTAATCATACTCTCTATTGATTAATCCTATCATTCAAATCCAAAGAAACCAACTAAATTAACTAAAAAAACACATCCACTAAGGAGTAGAAAGACTTCAACTTTAATAAACTAAGAAGCAGAAAGAGAAGTTTCCATATGAGATCCAAAAAGAACTCTTCTTTCCATCATGAATTCCTAACTTATCATTTCCAAATCTCATGAAAATCAAATTCTACACATCAATCATACTCAAACCAACCAAATTAAGTTAAAAAAAACACATCCACTATCCTCCCACAAGCTCAAACTCAACATAAAAAAGCCAAAAAAACATCAAAGACTTAAGCTTTACTAACTAACAAGCACCAATAAAAAGGTCAACTCTTGAAAAAACATCTAAAGTATCATTCTTGATTTACAAAACACATAATTTACACATCAAAAAAGATGAAATTTTTAGTACCTTCATAGTGACAATTACTAAGCATCTTCTCCAAGATCCTTAAACAAGTAGGATCATCATCTACAACAAGCACTCTTAAACCTGCCGGAAACTGGTCGGAAACTTTATCACTACCACCGGATTTCCAAGAAACACTACAACTAGCACCAGATATGGTTTTCACCACTGACCCAACACCAAGATTCATACTTACTTCAAATTTTTGAAATTTTTTCAACAAATTTACATAAAAATAAGTAAAAAATATTGGAAAAAAAATACCCAAAAACAAGAACAAAAGTATCTTAAAAGTTAGTAGTACATATCTTAATTGGTACATCCATAAGGAATCATATCAGTACCTTATTGAAAGAAAATTTCAAGAGAGAGAAAGGAGAATTTTATAAAAAAATTAAATAATTTTTTTTGGCTTTAAGAGGAAGAGAAGAACAAAAAGAGGAAACAAGGGGATGAGAATTACAATTTATATATATATATTTTTTTGGTATGAAGAACATGGGTGTTTGTGCTTGGAGTTGTCAAACTTTTTTTTTTTTTTTTGGTTTATTTTGGTTATATTATTAAAAATAAAAATAATTATTATTACCAATTTTATATTTTTTTTAAAAAAATAAAATAAAATTTATAGTAATAAATTATTGTGGGGTCTTTTCCATTGAGTGTGGATCCAGCTCATACATGAGCTTAAATAACCCCACACCAGCTAAAATTATCTTTTGTATTTTTTAAATCATAATGGAGTAATAATTTTATTATTGTTTGTGGGATTATTTTTTTAAATAATAGACCATTATCTAAAAAATAAATCTAGCTGTAACTTTAGTTCTATTAGACTATTACCATGTTAGGATAGCAGGTACCTCGTAAAATTAATTAAAATTTATGTTTTTAACTTATGATTTACGTGAATTTAGTAATTTTTGTTCAAATTTTGTATTTATATGAACTTAATTATTAGTATATGTTAATTTGAAATTATTGAAGAAATTCATAAAGTTTAAATTCTAAATTTGATGTTGTAAAAGTGTTTTACTATAGCCAAAAAATCATATTTTTATTTGAAGGAAAACAGAGTGTCAAAGTGAATCAATATTTTAGTTGATAGAGTAAATTTTGTTGTATTATTTAAGTCAATTAATAAATAAGGAAGTTGTTATTTTTATTAGGAAAAGAATGAAATAAGAACTTCCAAAAATGCACTTTATTTGCAAATTCTTTCTTTAGTTCATCTAATTATACTCTATTTTTTCCTAAATAAGTTTTTTTCTTTGTAGTTGTTAAGAGTAAGTTGAATTAGTTAATTAGGTTTAAATTATTGTTAAGCACTTGATTGCATCTTGATCTCATTAATTACTTAGCAACATGTCTCTAAGTCAAACTTGTAGGTTGGTTCTTATTACAACTTTTTTTTCTCCAAATTATTAACCAAAAAATAAATAAATTAAACAACTTTAATCAATAATATAAAGATTTTGTAACGTGGTTCATTTGTAACAAACAATTAATCATTCTAGAAATAATTATTTTGAATATTTCATAGCATGAACTCTTGTAATATCGCAGGTAGTACGAAGTGGTTAAAATTCCTTCTGTCTAAATAGCAAAATTATATTTAGAGTGTCGACATCAGAAATAAGTCATGCAACGTGTGAATTCAAATTTAATCAGACTTCAGTACCCATATTGAATATCAAATGAGTTTTTATTTTCTTTTGCATGTGGTGACATCTCCTCAAACTTCTTTATTATTTTAATTAATACCTTCATGGTCCATAACTCTATATTATTTATGCAAAACAATAATAAAATAAGGATAGTAACAGGATAAATAAGGAAATTAATTAAAACTATGGTCTACAATGATATTGAATTGAATTTTTTTATTTTTTTTATCCTAATAAAATAATTTATTAGCTGTCTCTGATTTGACAAATCCATTTTGATTGTTCATCTGATTCTAATAGCAAAATCACAGCTAATTAATACCACATAAACAATTGTTAATTTTATTTACATATTAATTTAGCAACTGTTGATAACTAACTTCTTTTCTTTTTTATTTTACGAATAAAATAGTTAATTAACATTAATAAAATAGTAGCCCATAAAAAAAGTTGAAACCAACTTCGTTTTGTGATGTCACTTGATGAATAGTCTAGTGTTATTACTCCATCAATTTTAATTTGATAGTCTGATTTTGACTTAATACGAAAATTTAAACAGTAATTTTTTATAAAAAAAACTTATATCTTAAATAAAAAAAAGTAGAACCAAAATGTCTATAATTGTGTGGTTAAATATACCATATGAAAACTTAGAATCAAAGAGTTATATACTCAGTAAAGCAATAAGAAATGTTTTCTTAAAATGGACTCTAAAAAAGCCTAATAAAATGAAACGGATGGATTACTTCATTATTGAAGATATATGTATTACTTCCCAAACAAGAAGATTTATACCAAAAATAACAATTTATCTAGTGAAATTTCGCAAATGAAATTTGAAAAAGTATAGTGTACACAAAATTATTTCTATAACTTGTGAAGATAGAAAAGTTGTTTTTTGAAAAATCCCCAACTTAAATAATGCATACAAAAGAATATAGAAGAAAGAAAGACAACAAATATTGGAGGAAGTATTAAGAGATTATAATAACAACATAATAATGTGATGATCGAAGCATAAAAAATAACGGTCAATAATAAAAAAAAATTGTTATGATTGAAAAATAAATAAAAAATCATAGCCAAACAGAAGACCAACAGTATATTCTCAAACAATCTTTTCTCAATTCCAATGAGTAAAGTAAAAAACATAACTATAAAAGAATTAATTCCCATAAAATACCCAAAAAGCCTGTTTTCATAGACTTCCACGTCAGAATATTTCAGTTAAAACTATAATGAGGTAAAAAAGAAAATGTTTTTTTTTTCACTTTTAATTTTAATTTATTATATTTCTTCTCATCTTTTAATAAAATTCACTTTAACAAATTTAATTAATTAGTGAAGTCATAAAGGAGTTTGAGGGATTAGCTTTTTATGAATGTTTATATGCTTTTAAGGACAAAACAAATATGTGTGGCAGTGAGCCTTCACGCCAAAATAAAAAATATATATTGATATGTTTTTAAAAAATTTAAGTTGGAAATTTACCGATTCGATTAATTTAAAGAGAAAAGGCTCAAATATGTCATTGAACTTTTAGAAAAAGACTTATTTATGTCATTCGTTAAAAGTTTGGCTCATCTATGCCATTACCGTTTAACAAAAGACTCATTCATGCCACTATTTTTTAACAGTGGTTTTACAAAATCATTTTTGACACATGGCCAATTATAATTCGGCCACGTCATTATTATTTTTTATAAAAAAAATCAAAATTCTAAACAAAAATTGAATCAAAACAACCCATCCAAGTAAAGACCCACCCAATAATATGAAAAGTAAAACCTACATTGTTATATATATAAAAAAAAAATAGGATACAAATAAAATTATTATTAAGAAAAAAAATAGTATAAAATATAAAATAAAATTATTAAATAAATAGTAGTAAAATGAAAAAAAATAAGATAACGATGCGACCACATTATATCATTTATTGCATAAATTGAGACATCATCTTTACATAACAATGAATCTAATAATACAATGCAATAAAAATTTAAATAACAATATTTAAAGTAATAATACGATACGCAATATACTACATGTAACAAATATCCAAACAAGTTATAATTAATGCGGCATATTAATAATTGAAAAGATTGAAAAAATACATATATATTATAAGAAAACCCCATCAAATAAGTTTAAAAGGACACAAACAAAATAAACTATATTATTGATTAAAATGTCAACATCCACAAACACCAAAATTACACCAAAAGCTTTTTGGATAGTGGAGAAATTACATATGCGTGTGTTTGTCACTTATCACAACACAATGCTAAAAAAAAAAAACTATAATATATGACATTGACTAATCTTGATTGATTTCATAATATAAGAATTATTGTAAGAAATTTCAGTTCTACGATTAATCAAATCAATTATAAAAAATTCTTTTAAAACCATATCTCCTCCTAGCCTAGAAAGTGAACTCACAATTTCACCCTTTGATAAACTATTAAAATTAAAAATAAGAAATGCAAACGTAAAATTACAAACCAAAAAGAGATTAGTGTTATAAAACTAAGCACGAAGGAAAGTCTCTGAAATTATTCCGATATCAAACTAACATTCTAAAATTTTATGATCAGTCAAACACACAATAAAAATGGACACGTGGAGGTGCGGGTAAATGGTAGGTTAATGGGCCCACAGGAATTGTAAAGATTCAAAACATAGCCGAAATTATAACAGGGCCAAATGGCCGAAGAGTACTTTGAGATGGGCCCATTTGTAGGCCCACTATACTAACATCTCCATCATTATACTCTAGACTATAGAGCATTGACTAATCAACCAAGTAGACGGGTCTCGAATTCAAACTCTGAATATGAAATCGTTTTTCAATAGAGCACTTCAATGTCAAAGCAAGATTTTTGTGCGAGTTCAAATTCAGGTTAGTCGAATCACAATGTGAGTATTGAATATCGGGTGAAAAGTAAGAAAAAAATAAGAAGTTACATTCACTTTCTCAATGTACCAAAATGAAATAAATACTCCTTTTATCCCTTATGATGCGAAACGGTTCGGAGTATAAGCAGAGGCGGAGCTAGCATAGAGTTAGGGGGTTCATCTGAACCCCCTTTGGCGGAAAATATTACTCCCTCTGTTTCACAAAGAATAGTCTAGCTTGACTTGACACGGAGTTTAAGAAAATAAAGAAGACTTTTGAATCTTGTGGTCATAAATTAAAGTTATGTCAAATGTATAAAATTCTCCTTTAATCTTGTGGCCTTAAACATGCCACGTGGAAAACTGAAATTAAAATGTTACCAAAAAAGGAAAGAGGTCATTCTTTTTGAAACAGACTAAAAAGGAAAGGAGGTCAGTTTTTTTTGAAACGGAGGGAGTACTATTTATACATGATTAATATTATTTTTTATGTATATATAGTAAATGTCGAACCCCCTTCGGTTAGTTCGTAGTTTACTTCTTCATATTTTGAACCCCTTATTAAAAATCCTAGCTCCGCCACTGAGTATAAGGATCAAATTATCTTATTTTGCTAAATATTGGAATATAGATTTTTTTTTAAAAAAGAAATAAATTATAAATGTTAAAAATTACTAAGACACAATTATTAAAAATGCATAATTATAAAAAGAATTATCGTCAAAAGAAAAAATCGCATCACAGATTGAATGAGAGGGAGTATGTCACATTAACAATCTATTTTTATCCTCTAATTTCATAACAAATAAAAATCACATAAATATGAAGTATAATATTTAGTATAGTTTGAAACATAATTAACTTAGTACTTTATTTATTCTTTCACACAATTCTACATACTTAATGTCAAAAACAAATTATTCAGAACATCATATTATTCAAAATATTATATTATATATGAAATAGAGTGCTCTTTTACTCGACTTCCTCTTTGCTCAAGAGAAAGGACAAGTTGGCAAACCATTAATGGAGTAGCGTGAATAAAATAGAAATATTGAAGAAAAAAAAGTAGAAGGAAAGTAGGAATAATTTGATTTTACGATATTTCAATACATTGCATAAGAGTGATATATTCAAAAATAGGGAGGAGTAAGAATAATAGATTTCTTTTAATAATTTTTTCAAATGATAACAAATTTTAACGAATATAATAAAATAAATTGAGTGTTTTGATAATTTTTTCTAAATATATCAATAATATGTAAATTTAGAGTATCGATAGAAAAAATGTCCATAAAGTGGACATCATTAGAAATAGACATATTTTATTATAATCACCATATACTATTATATGTCTCCCCACCCCTACCCACAACTAGAGATGGACATGGTATGGTTATCATATCGGAATTAAAAAATTTAATATTGCGATTTGAATATTATGATATTTGGTATATATTTTTAAAAAAGTTTGATAAAACGTATGTTGACCTTATTAGTTATTAGTACTTCTTTGAGATAGAAAATTTGATTTTGAAAAGACCCCGTTGAGGGGCAACTATTGTTGCTATATAATCCCTTAAGGGTCGTTTACTAGCTAGATATATAAGATTCAAGTTATTCATATATTATTTTTTATATACTTTATACGGTGTTTGGTAAGTAAATAGGAAATAAATTATTAATGTATAAAATTAATGAGATGTTTTGAACTTGCATAGCTAATACATGTATAAGTTGTGAGTGAATCTATGTATTATTTTATGGAGGACACTACATAAAAAATGATCTTTAGCAGTAATTAATTAACGACAATAGCTTAATTGCCGCTAAATATGTACTTTTAACGGCAATTAACACTCTTTATATATATCCCTAAAGCCTTTAGCGTAATTGGATCCAATGACAATTAATTAATGTCGGTAAATGCTTTAACGCTCTTTGTTAATGTGTATATTTATTGCCGCTAAAAAGTGTTTTTGTTATAGATAGAAGTGGAATAACTAATGTCGGCATAAACTAATACATAGATTTACTCATAACTAATCTTTATATTACTAATACCCGCATAACTCTAACTAGCTACTAAACGATCCCTTATTGTAGAGAGAGAGAGATTAACAATCAATTATTATTTTTTGTTAGAATTGATTTTTGGGAAGATATACAAGTAATTACATGATTATTTTCAATATAAATCATGGTTGAAACATATTCATTATTTGAACTTAAAGAGTTTTATAAAAAAAATTATACACTGACATAATCAGAATTTTCATTAAGAAAATTAAAAATATATGAGAAACTATTCCTCAAAAGGTACTTTTCATAAAAGGAGACACATAAATTTATGTAATTAGTTATAAATGATGACTGCATATTTATTAGGTTTATTTTTCCTTAATAAAATTCTATTTTAAGATTTAAAAATTGACAATCAATAAAGAGAGGTGAAATTGGATTGTACTTTGGTGTGACATGTGGGCCAACTAAATGGGCTTTATTGGGCCCACAAATAGCAGGCTTTAATTGGTCTGTCAGCTTGGAACGCGGGCTGCGGGCCCAATGAATGAGGCCCAGAATTGATTAGTTGGACCTCTAACTCATGTAGCAACATTAAAGTAAGGGAGTTAAACATTTGATAGTTCGATCAAAAATATTTACATCTTATTTGGATGGTTGTCATCCGTTATATTATATTATTAGTTTAAATATAATATTTGTTTTGACTGTTAGTTAAATATTTTGTATCATATCGTTTAAATTCATCGTCAAGTGACAACGAAAAGACTCATTTTGTGTAAAGATCGATTTGATGTGATTGCATCATTACCTTAATATTTCCTTCTCATTTTGTCTTTACTTATTATTTAATAATTCCATTTTATTACTTACCCTACCTTTTCATTCATCAAATTATGAATGTGTGAAGTTAGATAACGACATAAATCAATACAATCTATCCAAATATTGTATTAATTAGAAAACAATACAATATAATACAATACACTTCGAAAAAAGATAGTCTTGTATGTAAGCACAATAATGAAACAAGGCGAACTCTCAGATGACCTATCTTAGATTAGAGGGATCCTTACTAGTGGTGACCTTTTCACTCTTCCACCGACTGATACATATACCATGTGCTTATTGACTCACGCCTAATGTACATATATTTATATTATCTATTGTCGTCTATATATAAGAGAACGACTATTTATGTCAATTTTTCAATAAAGAAAGTTAACACAAAAAGTCACATTTTCAGAGTGTCGGGTGTGACTTTTAGGATTTTTATCACAAAATTTGTTGTACAATTAAAATTATGTGTTCGTATATAATAATTTTGAAGTTATTGTAAGTTTTCACATAAAAACATATACTACACATTGAAAATATTAATAAAAAAATCAAAAAATTCCAACATTCCTATAATGTATTTATATCGTAAACGTGTTCATATGCAAACATGCCCTAGCTTGTGAAAAAAAAGTGTCGGCTCAATAGATATTGTCTTATCTTTGTGTAAACTCTACCAAACATGAGACATGACATGTTTGTGCGGGAGCAGTATCGAAGTCAGAATTTTTTATTAAAGATGATAAAATATAAAAAAAAGTAAATACATAGGGTGTGTTTTCTAATTTTCTCATGTTTGGTTGGGTTAAATGTTTTGGAAAATGTTTTCCAAATCAACTCATTTTCCTCAAATTTAAGGAAAATGACTTCCCTTCAAAACTTAAGGAAAACATTTTTCAAAACTCTCTTCCGAGGGGGGGGG
>JAJOOS010020249.1:0-15780 GCA_029582725.1 Solanum chiquidenum | reverse complement strand
AAAGATCAAGATATTGTCAATGCTATGATATTGCTTAATCTTTCAAAGAGAAGATTACAAACAATGAGAGAGAGTGATTTGAAGTCTTTGATGAATGAGGTTTATTCATTTTGTGGTAGACATGATATTTTGGTTTCCGAAATGACTGAATATTATCCAAGATCGAAGCGTAAGAAGTCCAAAATTTCATATTTACATCACTTTCGTGTGGAAGTGTTTTATGCAGTTATTGATTTGCAACTTCAGGAGCTCAATAATCGTTTTGATGTTGTGACTAGTGACTCACTCCTTGGTATAACTAGTTTGAATCCGGCTAATTCCTTTGCTAATTTTAGTAAGAGCAGAATAATGAAGTTGGCTGAATATTATAAAAGTGAGTTTGGTGATAATGAACTTCGAGATCTCAGTTATCAGCTTGATAGTTTCATTGTCTATCCTCGAGAGTGTGATAACAAGTTTCTCAACTTGAAGGGGATTAAAGATCTTGCTACGATAATGGCACAAACAAAATTGGATCAAACTTGGTCTCTTGTTTATTTCCTTGTAAAGTTGACTTTGATTTTGCATGTTGCTACGGCAAGTGTGGAAAGAGCATTCTCCTCAATGAAGCTCATCAAAAATGATATACGTAATAGCATTGGTGAAGAATTTTTGAATGATTGTTTAATTTGTAAGATAGAGCGGAAGATATTTGAAAATGTAAGTAATGATGCTATTATAGATCGTTTTCAAAATATGAAGTCTCGTCGAGTACAATTGTAAACTGATGATATTTTTTGTGGTAATGTAATTTTTATGTATTGCTCACTTAGTTATTGTTATTATAAATTTTTTGATCTTATATTTAAAGCAATGATGCACCTGTTTTCTTGAAATCCTGGATTCACCTCTGTTCTCTGGGATGCTATGAAATGAGAGTGATAGTAAATGTGATGGAACCGGCTAATAGTACATGATGAGCAAAGATTTTAGCAGATGGTTCTCAATAGTTGGGAGCCATCATAAAAAAATCGTGATTGCACACGACTTTTTAAGTTGAATATTGAGAATTCATCCAAGTTGATAGTGAATTTTCAAGATGATAGTGTTGGTGTCTCCATTTATTTCTGCAATCAAAAGTGTGATTATGTAATTCCATATATGCATCTACATGGAGTGGAAACAAAGAGAGAAGTATTGAATATTGAACAACTTAGTATTTTTTTATATAACTATTAGAGTTATGGGGTTTATATTTTCTAACAATATCTCCTTCTCATTGAAGCAATCTCTAAAAGCTTACTTTTTTGCATTTGATGGATATCTTATCTTACTCTCGTTTTCAATACAAGTGGGTATTGTTGTAACTGAATTGAATTTGGTGTTAAAGGAGAAAGAAGAATACGGTGACTTGTGCTTTTGATTCAAGATTTTACTAGTCTTCAATTGATATTGACTTTTGTGTAATCCATTAATTATATATTTAATAAGTCATTATCTCAGGGCCTTATATGTTTGAGAAAAAATGTGAAGATAATTATATAAATTTAAAAAAAATCCACCGACCAACCTCTGTCTCTTTTTTTTTTTTTTGTAAGAAGAAGAGACACTAGTCTAAATGATCCAACAAAACACATCAATTGTTTCACTTATTATTCCTTTTCTATTTATGTCTAATATCCTTCATTCTTTCATTTTCTTTACATGAATGAATGTAATTCCCTTCAAGCAAGTGATACGAAGTTATGCCCCTATTCATGATTCGAAGCAAATCAAATTTTAAACCGAAATTCACGTGAAATAAATATTTGCATCAAATTATATTAATTAATTATAATTAACTAATATATTGAACACAAATATGCACCCTTTAAAAATATTTAATCATAAATAATAGTATTAAAAAGGTGTGTTATGTACACATAAATATCTCTCACCTCATTAGATCATTTATAGATATGTAGTGGTCAACGACATCGTAACAAGAAAATGAAAGAAAAATACTCCAACTTGAAGGGGAATCATAGCCCCGAGCCAAGACAACTTCCTCACCTCCAGAAGGGCCTTTGACCACACCATTATTGTGCAATAGTACATCTCTCACTTAAAGAAAATGAAAGAGAAATACCCTAATATGATCTTGAAGATAGGCTAGGAGAAAGCTTTTGACCGATTGAAATGGTCATTCATCAAAAACACCCTTCACTTCTTCAATTTCCCCCCTAGGTTGTCCACCCTCATCATGTCTTGCATCACAACCAGCTCTATCTCCATTTTGCTTAATAGGGAAAAGTGATTACTTCCTACCCTCGAGAGGCATTAGACAGGGTGACCCTATGTCACCCTATATATTCATTCTCTGCATGGAGAGGTTGTCCAGGGATATTGACCTTACGGTCAAAAAGAAAAAGTGAACCCTCCTAGTTCAAGAGATATGTCACTAACAACACTTGAATCACGGAGAAATCTTATGAGAAGAATCAATCGATAAACAAATATGTATTTACAATGTTTATCAATAAAATTTATGTTTCTTAAAAAAAAACCACCAAAGGTCTCAAATTCTCTCATTTCTTCTTTGCTGACGACCTCACTCTCTTCTCCAAAGCTGACACTAGAAACTGTGCCACCATAACTGACACCTTGAAGAAATTCATGGCCTCTTCTGGCCAGAAAATCAATTGTACCAAGTCCAAGTTCATCTTCTCAAATATTGCACCATTGATAACAAAACTTTGTGCTCCAACCTCCTTAACATCGTTCTTAGTGACAACTTTGGAAAATATTTAGGGTTCTTATCTTTCACAAATGACCCACCAATGGTGACTTCCAGTTTATTATCGACAACATGAGCAAGAAGCTGGCGGGCTGAAAAACCAAGTTCTTAAATATGACGAGGAGGACTGTTCTCACAAAATTGAGTATTAGCAGTATTTCCTCCCATGTCATGCAATACATCATCAAGGTCACAAATTCAATTAACAGTGTCCAGAGGAATTTCATCTGGGGACATCACCTAAAAAATAGAAAAAATTATCTTGTCATATGGGACACTATCACCCTTACCAAAAACAATGGGGGACTTGGACAACACAAACATGAAGCAGGTACTAATATTCCAGATTGGTGTATTTCAGTTAAAATACCTGAAGTAGCAAAGCCTTGGGTCAAATAGCACTTGGTCCAGTTATTTTACTTAAAATTAAAACATTTTTTTTGAAATAAAAGAAAACAATAGCTAAAAAGAGTTTGCTTCCTTTATGATCTCTTTCTTAGAAAAGAAATTGCGTAAATTCTGCCTTTTTTGATCCCATGCGAAGTGAAGACGGGGTTTACTCAAACGAGTTGAATAAGCAAGCCACTAAGATCAAATTGCTCTTGTTGAACCAGCTACTAATCACGAGAAACAGTGCACTGCATGTAAGCTTAACATGGACAACTTTCAAGTGTAGGGACAACCTTTGGAGCAAAGTTCTAACCTCCACGTAGCGCAACCTCGACACTGATCCCCACCAAAAAGGAGTAGTCTTATGTAGTTGGAAGAACATTCAATGGGTTGGAGGGACTGTAGAAATGCAACACATTGGTGTGTTCACAAGGGAGATAAAACAAATTTCCTCAAAGACAATGGATCCCCAATCTGAAGGTCCTCGGCCAGATCATTCATGACTCCTTTATTGTGAAAGAGGGAAATATCAAAATTAGTGATCTCTACAAAAATAGTACTTAGAACTTCAGCCACATATCCTTCTACCTTACTAAGGACCTCCAAAACATCATCAAAGGTTATTGCTTCACACATCATAATCACAATCAGGCCATAATGACCTGGGGTGCCTCCAATTTTCGATATGGAGCGCATACAACTATATCAACAACAAAATTTTGGCTATCCACTACCCCAATTGATACACTTTGACTGGATCTGGTCAACTAAAGCCCCAAACAAAATCAAAACCTTCCTCTGGCTTCTTGACAACCTCCCGACCAACTACTCTCTCCACCAAAAGGTCTAGACATCAGCCACATATGTCATCTCGTTAATGACCCCATGGAAGACATCAATCTTCTTTAATATCCAAAACTCGATCTTCCTTTCGGAGAACATCACTAGCAACTTTACCATCAATCCTAATTTATGTAGTTACAACACCACCAATTGGGTTGAGCTTTGGAACAGATTCAAGAACAAGCAATTCAACTCCACAACTGACTGGGGAACGCTCCTTCCCTTTTGCATGCCGAACATTTGGCTAACTGGAACAATAACCTATTCAGCAATAAGAGAGATCTGATTAATGTTAACAATGTGATCAGCCAAGCCACTGAGTACCATTTTATGGTTGCCCAAAAGGTTACAAGCAAGACTGCTAAAATAAAAAAAATTGTCAAGTGGAAACCACCAAGTGTGGGCACCTACAAGCTCAACATTGATGGGTCCGTTAAGACGAATCTTGGACTGGGGGACCTATGGAGGAATATTCAGAGACCACATGGGTCATTGGACACTAGGCTTCGTTGAACGCACCCCACACAAATCCCATTATGGCCGAATTGCAAGCTCTAAAAGGAAGGCTTCAATTGATAGTTGATCACAACCTAACTCCGTTGGAAATCAACACTGACTCCACTAATGTTATTGATATGATTGAGCATGACCATTTTACTCTATGATAACCTTATTGATGAGTGCAGATCATTAATGCAGAAGTTGGGTGCCCCAAGGATGATGCACATTTTCAAGGAACAAAATAGGATGACGGATCGACTGGCGAAGAAAGGAAATTTCGACGTACCAACTGTTTTGCTAGTTCCTCCGATGTATGCCTTACACGAATGAGAAGCACATTATGGGAGCTACTTTTGCTAGAAAAACTACATCTAATGATTTTATTATCTAGGGTTGGGATGTGGTCCAACTGACTATTACCTAAACTTCGCAATGCTTCTTAAATAATGAATAAAAAAATATTAAAGTATATTCAATTACTTTTCATATATTATTATTATTATTATTACTGAATTGTTTTTATTTTTTATAACTAAATATAAATTGTATTTACAATTTGATTTCATAATTTTAATTTTTAATTTTAAAAAAATACTATATCATTATTATACCACATTTATTAGTATCTTTAAGTTCGATTTTGATTTTTGATATAGTAAATCGATAAACATAATTTGTTTGACTTATATATATTCTTATAATAGATAATTATGACTTTAATTTTTTAAGAAACATTTTAATTATATTATACAAATACTGTTGAAAAATATGATTGAGTCGGTTGTCAATGAATTCTTTACTACTAATTCATGGAGTCTTGTTAACTGTAAAATTAAAGTTGAAACTTTTAGTGGTATTAGACATTCAATGAACATGAGATTCCTTAATTAGAATCAATAAAGGATTACACTTTTTGTTCATTCACGTATATATTGTATTATTTGATTCTTTAGTGAATGCATAAAGTTTGTGATATAATTAAATAATAAAAAATATATAATTATATTAAATGCATGTTTGACTGGCAATAAGTGAAAATTTCCATATACTTTTAAAATTTTCCTTTCATATTATAGTTATAGATTTTGTTTATTATTACGGGAGTAGTACTTTTCGAAGAGTTAAATCAATATTCTGCAGTGACTAAGATTTAATATAAATCATTATTTTAGATTTATTTATTTATTTATTTATTTTGAAATTACGTGTGAGATTTGTTAACCTCCAAAGCAGTCAAATCTTATGAATATATAATTTCAAAATAATGATTAATACTTAAATTCAATTATCCATAAATCTTGATGCTTATAATCGATATAACACTTATGGGTAAATTGAAGTTTGGTTATAAGACATCTATGGATCACCCAAAGATTGATTGCTTGTTCTTATAACTATCGAACATTAAGAAGATAATTTAGATGTGTTGTTAATTTTATTTTTTTAATCCAAAGATAATAACTATTATTAATTGATACGTACTTTAAAAACTATTGAATTATGTTAAAATTTACTTTTAAATATCATTATGTCTAAAATTATATTATGATGTTTTGCCCAAAGGAGGACATCAATATACATTTAAGTACATAAACCATTTCAAATCTGATGATATATATATTTAAACTTATAACTCAAAGTATTACAAATGAGCATGTTATATTTGCGGCATTTTCTTTTCATTTGCACTCTGCCTCTGTTACGACCTTTAACGGTCTTAACTTCTTAGATTGGTGCGAACAGATCAAATTTCATCTCAGAATTTTAGATCTTGATGTTGCACCGTACTTTACACTGAGAAGCCAACTGCTATTACTGGAACTAGCAGTGCTGAAGAAAGGTCCTATTATAAGCATTGGAATCGATCTAACAAATTAGGCTAAATATTTATGCAAATGAATATTGCGGGCAACATTAAAACTACTCTTTCCAAAATTGAAAATGCAAAAAAGATTCTGTAACTTAAGGAAGAATCCTCTCAAACTGCTGATAAGTCTCTTGTTGGGACACAATGGGTATTTTGACCACCATAAAGTTTGATGGTTCACGTACGATGCATGAACATGTCATTGAAATGACAAACATAGCAGCAAGACTTAGGTTTTTAAGAATGAAAGTGGAAGAAAATTTTCTTGTACAATTTATCATCAACTCATTACCGTTTAAGTATGATCCTTTTCAAATGAACTATAATACCATGAAATAAAAATGGAACGTCGTGCATGAATTGCATGGTATGCTAGTTCAAGAGGAAACAAGACTGAAGAATCAAGAAAATCACTCCATTAACTTTGTAAGTCATTAAGGAGCTGGAAAGAAAGGAAAGAAGCATGTTAAGGAAAAATAGATGCATCATAATGTTAATGAGACCTCCTCTCAAGTACGTAAGAAGGAACACAAGAATGATAAGTGTTGTTTCTGTGGAAAATCTGGACACTTTCAGAAAAATTGCCTGAAAATTAAGGCATGGCTCGAGAAGAAAGGTAAGCCTAGTACTTTTACATGTCTCGAATCAAATTTAACTGAAGTTTCTTATAATAATTGGTGGATTGACTCTGGTGGTATTGTTCATGTTTCTAATGTGATGCAAGGATTCCTTACAACACAAATCATAAGCCAGAATGAAAGATAAATGTATATGGAGAATAGCATGAAGGCTCCAATTAAAGCTATCGGGACTTACCGTTTGATCCTTGATATTGTGCGTCACTTAGATTTACTTGAAACTTGTTATGTACCTTCTCTTTCGAGAAATTTAGTTTCTTTGTTAGATAAGCATGTATATTCTTTTAATTTTGATAATGGATGTTTTAGTTTGTTTAAACATAATTATCTCATTGGTACTGGTACTCTTTGTGATAACTTATACAAACTGAATCTTGATAATTTATTTGTCGAAACACTCTTAACTTGCATCATAATATTGAAACCAAACGAAGTTTGGTGAATGAACAATCTGCTTTCTTGTGGCACAAACGTTTAGGTCACATATCCTAAGAAAGATAAAAAAGATTAGTAAAGAATGAAATCCTTTCAAATTGGATTTTATAGTCCTTAACATTTGTGTGAATTGTATTAAAGGAAAATAAACAAGACACACAAAGAAAAGATCCACAAGAAACACACAACTTCTTAAATTATACACACTGATATATGTGGTCCGTTTGATACCATATCTTTTAGTAAAGAAAAATATTTTATCACTTTTATTGACGATTTTTCACGTTATGGATATGTCTATTTGTTGCATGAAAAATGTCAAGCGATAAATGCCTTAGAGGTCTTTATTACTAAGATTGAAAGATAACTAGACAGAAATGTGAAAATAATCAGGTCAAATAGAGGTAGTGAATATTATGGAAGATATGATGAAACTGGACAACATACATGTCCATTTGCTAAGTTCCCCAAAAAGCATGACATATGTGCTCAATACACAAATGCCTAAAAAAACACAACAAAATGGTGTAGCAGAAAGGCGTAATGTACATTAATGGGCATGGTTAGGAGTATGTTAAGTAATTCATCTTTACCTCTTTCATTGTGGATGTATGCTTTAAGGACTGTCTTTACTTAATAGGGTTTCAAGTAAAGCAGTTCCAAAGACTCCTTTTGAACTGTGGACTGGTAGAAAATCTAGTTTAAGGCACCTACATGGTTGGGGTTGCCCGACAGAAGTTAGAGTTTATAACTCACAAGAAAAGAAATTGAATTCAAGAACAATTAGTGATTTCTTCATTGGTTATCCAGAAAAATCAAAAGGGTAACAAATACACATGAAAAGGTTCAATGTGTGTGTTTCTATAACTAACTAAGTCAAATGCTTTTCACACGGCTAAAAATGTTGATCTCAATGGTAAGCACATCATCTTTTTGTTAGGATCGAAAATAATTAGGTGTCATGTATAAACTAGCAAAACAAACTTCGAAAGATCATGAATAAGAAGACAAACAAAAAAATATACCAAAAGACACAAAGATTTAACATGGTTCCGTCGATCGACCTAGATCCACAAAGGAGATGAGCAATTCACTATATAAACATGAGAGAACAAAATATAGAAAAAACAACCTCATCCAATTCACTCGGAATACAAAGAGGTTCACACAAGTGATAATATGTCCCACAAATTCTTCCCCTAGACAAACTCTCAAAGCCCCTAGGACTATCTTGTGAATGTTACTATGTTAGAAATAATGTGTTTCTATTTATAGAGTACTAAACATTTTCCTATAAGAAAAGCACTAGCCAAATATGAAGATTTTATGCTTTCCTTTTAGGAAAAAGAAAACCTATTTATGGTAAGAAACTCAAGACAAATACCCAATACTTTTCTTAGATATTTTAACTTTTTTCTATTTCGAAATTGTATTCAAACTTTCTTTTCACAATTTTTAAATAGTTCGAATGATCACAAATGTCAGTCGAAATGGAGATTACTCGAATACTATTATTTCAGCTGGGTATATGTGTTAAGTCTGATACTCAAATTAGTACTAAAAGGAAAATGTTACTAAAATAAGAGACTTCTTTTTTAAAAAAAAAATTACAGTTAGATAATTATTGTTTGAAATTGAAACATGTTCATTGTCCACATACCTTTTTAGAGTTCTCGTACAAACATTATGGAGATTTTATATATATATATATATATTTTTTTTTTTTTTTTTTTTTTATTATTTTTAAATTAAAGAATGGACCAAGATCCATTTTATTAGAATAAAGAGCTGTACAGAATAAGCTTGAGGTGAAAATTCAAGCCCAATAAGGAAACAATAACAAAGAAAAAATAGGAACAAAAATATATATACTCAATTTGACTCACTTTGACTTTGTCTCTATTTTATGTGCCTGTTTTTATTTATTTAACAACGGAGATTATATAAGTTCTTTTATGTTAAATGAAAAAATGAAAAAAAAATCTAGTTTAATTTTTTAGGGCCACAAAATACCAAATTTTCATATTTGACTCAATACTCAATAGTGTATCAAATTTGTTAGATTTTGCATAGTATATATACTAAAAAAAATATCACTATTTTATTACTTGAACACTAAACCGTAGGTTTTAGGATAACGCAATAAGGGGAAATTGGAATGAATGAATTATTACTCTAATATTACCATTCTAAAAGGTTGGTTTAATGTAGCTCCATTATTATTTTGAAAATACAAGTAAACATTCAAATTGTTTATGATAGTAGGGTGCATCGATTCGGTTTATTGGTTTTCGATATTTAAATACATAAAATCAATAATAAATTAATAAGATATTCTTTATTAGTTTTCGATTTATTGATTTTTGGTCATTAATGGTTCGATTTTCAGCTTATTCAATAAAAAAATACACATAAAAAAAGGGAAACTTACATAAATATACTATATTAAGAAAATATTTACTATTTATAATAATTAACATTTTTTTTCACTTGATCACTTTTAATACATTTATGATACAATTTTAATACATATTACAAAGAACAATTTATTATTCACATATAATACAAGTTTCATTGATGGATAATACATTTATCACACATTTTAATACATTTATAATTCAATGTGTCAATTTCTCACCAAACAAGTCTAATATATTTTTAAAAATAGTTATAATACATATATATTGCATACATAATTCACTTTTAATACATATTGCAAATTTAGCATAGTATTGTTATAAATGGTAATAAATAAAAAATATCGCTAAAATCAGTAATTATTTATTAAAAAGTATCAATCCAAGTAATTTTTCCTAAAAGGAATATATGACTTCTCACTTCTTTAACAATTTGACGCAATACAGTGAAACAAACAAACAATTATAAATGCATTGATATAGTGAAACACGAAGTATAATGAGAAATTGTATCAATAATGTATTATTGTCTAGTTATGTCTAGAAGTGTGTACATTGTAGTGTAAAGTACGGATTAGTGTCTAGTTATTAATATATAATATATTATGAAGGGTAAAATAGTAAATTATTATCATCTTAATGAGTTATTGATTTATTCAATAACCAATACTAAAAATCAATAACAAATAGATAACCCAATAAGTATTTTATAAAACCAATAAAAATCCGTTAATCCAACAACATTTTTTTTTTATTTGATTTTCGCACAACTCTTTTTTATACACATGCTTCTAAGTTCTAACCCATTTTAGATACTACTACTTTTTTTTGTTAATATATACATTCGTTGTACAGAACACTTACTTGGAGAGAAAGGAAGAAGAAGTATGGGTAAAGGGAAACAGAAAATCGAAATAAAGAAAATCACAAAAGAATCTGCAAGAATGGTGGCATTTTCGAAGAGACGCAAAGGACTTTTCAAGAAAGCTGTGCAACTTGAATCCAAAACTGGTGCTAAAGTTGCCATTCTTGTTTTCTCTTCCTCAGGAAAACCCTACACTTGTGGGGACGTTGAAACGCTTTGTGAGTCGAATAGTATTTTGGATTCATTCAATCTTGAAACGCATTCTGAGTTGAATGGTATTTGGGATTCATTCAATCTTGAAACGCGTTGTGAGTCGAGTGGTATTTTGGATTCATTCAATCTTGAAACGCATTGTGAGTCGAATGGTATGTGGGATTCATTCAATCTTGAAAGGCCTTGTTCATCTTCTGGGCAGAATGGTATGTTTGATTCATTCAATCTTGAAAGGCCTTGTTCATCCTCTGGGCAGAATGCTATGTGGGACTCATTCAATCTTGAAAGGCCTTGTTCATCCTCTGGGCAGAATGGTATGTGGGATTCATTCAATATTATTGAAAGGCCTTGTTCATCCTCTGGGCAGAATGGTATGTGGGATTCATTCAATCTTGAAAGGCCTTGTTCATCCTCAGGGCAGAATGGTATGTGCGATTCATACAATCTTGAAAGGCATTGTTCATCCTCAGGAATCCCATCTGGGTCGAATGGTATTTGTGATTCATTCAATATTGAAACGCATTGTTCATCCTCTGAGTCGAGTGGTATGTGTGATTCATTCAATGTTGAAGCATGTCATAACATGAATGAACTCTTGCTGTTGACACTTGGAAAGGACCAGAGAAAAGCTGCTGGAGTCTCAGTTTCTTGACTCTCTCTGGTCATGATCAAAAAAAATTATTTTTTCTTTAATTACTTCCATGGCTGTGAATTATTAGTAGACTTTTTGTGAGAAATTTTTATAAAATATATTCAGTTGGTGCAGGTTTTACTTCTATTGTCGTGCAGCAAGAATTAAGGTAATTCCCTTTTTAGTCTTGCTAACATCCCTTTTTAAGCAAAAAAAAAAAGAAGCAAAACAGGCAAAGCATTCATCTAAGATTGATTTAGCATGTAGAATTATTTGAAGTAGAATGATATAATTACACTGCACTCATTTGTATGGTTGTTCTCTCTACATCATATGCAATCAGACTGCTTCCTCCTTCTGTACAGGGTGAAAATCACTAACTTGAAACTAAGTTTTTGCTACACTTATTCTGTACCTGTAATATACCACTACAGGGGGATCCATCCCTGCCATTTTTAACAATAGAAGTCAAAGCAATGAGTTAGTACTGTTATGTTTGGAAAAAAACAAATAAAGATTACGCCCTTCTTCATCAAAGAATTTTGAAGGGAGGTTACCAAAAAGGTAGTGGAAGTTTTGACACTCCATATAGGAAGGTGTGTATTACATGATAAACATGTTTGTTTTGCAATGTGGACTGTCAAAAGTTCCATCTGCCTTATAATAATTCTTCGTTTTTTTAGTAGAAGTTGAATAGACAAACCTTAATCGTTCCTGTTTCTGTACCACATATAATTATGTCATTTGCCGTTAGAAGACTTGTTATCTTGCTTCCTGCTGATAATCTTCCAACTTTGTGCTGTGTTCCTCTCAGCCAAATCTGGTTGCATCATGTATTCATCGGTTAGTATGCAGCAGGTTGCTTAGAGATGAAGCGTTACTTAACATGGTAAATTTGTGTAAGTGAGTTGAGTAATGAGCATTTATTTAGTACTCATTATTGAATCATTTACTGCCCCAAAGTAATTTTTATCAAGTAGATAGAGCTTCATTTTTTCCATTGGGAACGTGGTTTTCTAGAATTATCAAACTTAAATCTTAGTTTCTATGTAAGATATGCCAGTACCTGGATGTTGCTCATCGACGCACTGCAAATTAAATATATGAAGTCCTCCACTACTTCCATTGCCAACACATTGCCTCCCTTTTCTGGCGACATTGATATTTGTGGTTTCTTGTTTTTTCTCCAGTCCTGCATCAGTGGGGGTGTCAATGAAAAGGTACTTGCTCCACATCAACAAGTTGGATTTGTTACCTTTATATGTGAAGCTTCAATTGTTGAGCTTGCACTGTATAACCAGTCCTTATATACAACTAATGAGTTCACAGCCTTGTTTTTCATACTCCAACTCTTTGATGGTGCTTTGATCTCTTGCTGCCTGCTGTTTGGAATAGCTAACTCCTGTATTTAGTAATTATATATCTGTAACTCAATTGCTGAATGAGTTGTATTACATGACTTTGAAACAAGATCTTTGATCTGACCTGTATGCTTGAGTCTGTGCAGCCTATATACAGCTTTCCATTTATCAATGTTCCACACCTTATGGATTTATTCTTGAAATATTTACTGGCCTTCCTTGATCCATCAAACACCTATAATAGAACACGTCTTGGTAATGTAATGTAGCATCTTAAAAATTGTTTCTAAACTTGACATAGGCTCTTTTGTCTGAATGTGATGATCATTTATATCTACCTTCATTTTGTGGCTCTGGGTAACTGCAAAAATTAGTTCTCCATGTGTGTTGATATTTTGAATTGGATCTTTCGTCAGTATAGTCTCTGTACATTCAAGCTTTCTTTCAAACATTTGCCAGATCTGTGGAAAAAGAAAAACTCATCCAATAAATGCATTTTTAGCATGAACTTCAATCACATTTAACATAAAATTTGATTGGTTACAGGTTACCTTTATTGTTTTGTCAGCAGAACCACTCAACAGGCAATTCCCTGATTCAGAAATTGAAAAGCATGTCACAGCCTTTTTATGCTCCCTCACGTCCCTAACAAGTGTTGCTTCTTGTCCTTTGATGTCCCATGCCTATGATGTAAAACCATCAGATATGTTACATTACAAATCTAACACAAATGAGCACTCTACAGACATATCTAGGCACAACTCATCATCCCAGAATACGATTTAACAAGAGGTCATTATCCTCTTTGTTAATGTGAACCTTAAACTTAGAGGCAAGAAGTATGAAGCACATAAAAGTAGCTAACCTTGATTGAACCATCTGCATGTCCACTGTAAAGCTCTCCATTATAGTAGGTGAGCGATGTTACTGCTCCACTATGGCTAATACTCATTTCGAGAATCTGTGTGTGAACACAAGATATTCTCTGCTCTTACCATTGTGAAGAAAAACTGAGTTAGAAATGAACAATTGTATCATGATATATACTACTCCCTATGTCCCAAATTATGTAACACTCTTTCCTTTTTGGATTGTCCCAGAAAAATGTCACATTTCTATATTTAGAAACAAATAACTTAAAAATTCTCACTTTAACCTTACTGAAATGATTTACAACCACATGAATGTCCAAGACTCGTTTTAGACCACAAGCTTCAAAAGTCTTCATTTCTTTCTTAAACATTGTGCCCAGTCAAATAGTGTCACGTAAAATGGGAACGAGGGAGTAATTATTTCTCATGCATGCATCATGACAACACGACACCTCCATTTTTTATGTTGACTCAGTGATCTACCAAACATATTTGTTAATGCCTCTCTGCCTTTTGAAGTTTTCTGTAATCCTTGTTCTACATTTTAGTGTTAGGACAAATTTCGGTTCCTATGCAGGAAAAGGCCCTAGTAGTCTCTTTGACACTATGGAATTTATTCCAACTTGTTAAGTGTTAACTGATATAGTTGCCAACCTTGTTACAGTTCTTCCAAGGATGTGGCTAACTGATAAGAAGTTTACTTGTTTATGATGCAAGTTCTATACATTCACTTGTATTAGATGCGATGATCAGGAAGAGATGACTGGTACAAATGATTGCATTATGGTGCTGTTAACATCACATACAGGCTACAGCCACAATATATAAGAAAGAAAACTGACGTCTCCTTACCCATTTGTTTGGCTGGATATAGTCAGCAACCTTAAGTAATTCTTCTGCCATCCAACTCATGTTGGAAAGGCGTCTTAGTGACTCTCTAACTCCTTCTGAAAAGTTGACTAGCTTTTTCATCCCTGTAAGAGTTTCCCATTTCAGGCACATATTTGAAGTGAAAGCAAGTCAACTTATGCATTTGGTGATTAGTGCATATTTAGATATTTACCTCTTCCGGAAGTATAATAATAGATACAAAGACATCCTAATAGCCTTTCTTCAAGCTCCAGTCCTGGATGAACAAATTGCTCAATTCTACTAAGTAAAATCTCACAGGCTGCATATCTCAAATCATCAGGGGCTTTCGTGATTTCAGACCCCAGCCATGCAGTTGCAGCAAGATAATCTCGGGAGGTACTTCTTGATTCGCTCTTAAGTCCTTTCTCTAAAGCATGGAATAGAGGACTTCCAAACTTTAAGAAGCGCCTCGCTACTTTGCTACACCATGTCTCTATGCCAATGTCCTGTTAGTTCATGGAGTCTTTAGAACAAGTAAACAACTCATGGGTGCAGAATTCCACAAGTGGGGTCTGGGGAGGGTAGAGTGTACACAGATCTTACCCTTACCCCTACCAAGGGAGGTAGAGAGGTTGTTTCTGGCAGACCCTTGGCTCAAGGATTTGTAAAAAAAAAATACATGGTAGCCAATGTCCTGTTAGTTCATGGAGTCTTTAGAACAAGTAAACAACTCATGGGTGCAGAATTCCACAAGTGGGGTCTGGGGAGGGTAGAGTGTACACAGATCTTACCCTTACCCCTACCAAGGGAGGTAGAGAGGTTGTTTCTGGCAGACCCTTGGCTCAAGGATTTGTAAAAAAAAAATACATGGTAGCCAATGTCCTGTTAGTTCATGGAGTCTTTAGAACAAGTAAACAACTCATGGGTGCAGAATTCCACAAGTGGGGTCTGGGGAGGGTAGAGTGTACACAGATCTTACCCTTACCCCTACCAAGGGAGGTAGAGAGGTTGTTTCTGGCAGACCCTTGGCTCAAGGATTTGTAAAAAAAAAATACATGGTAGCCAATGTCCTGTTAGTTCATGGAGTCTTTAGAACAAGTAAACAACTCATGGGTGCAGAATTCCACAAGTGGGGTCTGG
>JAJOOS010020248.1:0-26524 GCA_029582725.1 Solanum chiquidenum | reverse complement strand
TAACAATTTGCCTATAAAATGTCTTTTTTACCCTTAATGAAATGATTTACAACCACACAAATTTCTATCATTCATTTTGGACCACAAGTTCTAAAAGTCTTTTCATTTTTCTTAAAGTTTGTGCCAAATCAAAGTACATCATATAAAATGAGACGGAGGAAGTATTATATTAACGGGTTGAATTTTAACAGGTCAAGACGATTCAAATAATTAATAAATTGGGCTATATCTTTAGTTCAAATTAGTCTAGTGTAACTTTTACATAAGTTCAATTGAGTGAGTAAAAAAAATCCGAGTTAATAAATTAACATAATTTATAGATAAACATCTTAATTTAATTTTAACTGACAATTAAACATTTCAACTTTGAGAATACACATCTAGATTCTTCATCTCGTCTTAATAATGTCTAGTGGACACCCAACGCTGCAATTCACAAAAATATTAGAAGCGTTTAGATGACCATTATATAAGTTAGTATGTTTAACTGACACAATGGAAACAAATTGAGGTGTCTAGATATACATCTTCAAAGTTGAAGTGTTTATTTATCAGTTGAAATCAAGTTAAGATATCTATCTATCTATATATATTATATCATAATAAATCAATGATTATTAAATCATTCAAACTTAAACAAATTAGAAAAATATATTTTCATGATTTATTTTTACGATGTATCGCATATACCACACCTTTATATTATTAGAAAGAAATTAAGTTGTACTATAATAAATAAATATATAAATAAATAACATTTAATTATATTCGAATTAATGGACAGTTTCCAAAATTTTGGATGGATTTTGTGGCCACTCTCCTAAAAGAGAAAATTATTTGTCAAATAGCCAAAAATGGTAAAAATCTTGCAAAATCAAACAATAATGTACCATGAAGATATACTTGGGTCCCTTAGATTCTTTGGGTTCCTTGGTTATCCACAACTCCAACTTTTTAAATGAAACGATCACATAATTTAACACGTTACATAAAATATAGGCATAATACATAAATATGCCCTTTAACTTGGCTTCAAATTACATCTATACCCTTCAACTTTGGGTGTGCACAAGTAGAAACTTAAACTTGTATAAAGTTGAACAAATAGACACACATGTCCTACATGTATTTAAAAATAATAATTATTTATATATTTATATATAAATATTTCAAAATCTACAACGTCTAAATTTTGAATCTGTTAGTGTCATGTTTTCCACTTTTTCTTGAGCTTATATTATCATTATCATCACTCCAAAAATTTACTGATTTTTAAAATTTAATTAATTTGACAAACATTATCATGATGTAGTAGACATATAGTCCAAAATAGTCAACATGTAATACAACTTTAATATTACTCCTAATATTTATTCTATTAGTATAGCTGTCTAATTAATTCCAAAAAGGGTGACCTAATTATGCATAAATTAATAGTATATACATAGAAAAATCCTTGCTAATTATGCTATGTCTAGCTCTAATTAATTTAATTTATAGCCCTTTCTCCAATTTAGGCTATTTAGGAACATCTATAATCACTTTTTGTCTTGCTAATTACTGTACAAATCCCTGCTGATGGTAATTAAAAGGATGGCAAAATCATTAATATTAAGACAATAAATTAATATATTCAATGATACACGATTGCATTATGAGGCTAATTTATCAATAATCATCATGCTATATATAGGTTACAAATTAAGGAAAATTTCTTTTGGCCAGAAAATTTGACCAGAATGATATTTTTCCTTTGTTATTTTATCTTTTTGAACATTTTTACCATTTTAACTTTAATACATTTTAACTAAAAAATGGGAAAAAATTAATTTATTTTAAAATAAAAAAAGATATTATAGTTTTTTAAATTTTCTGGCCAAATTTTCTGGCCATTTAACATTACCCACAAATTAAATTTAGCCAAAATAATTATGTTCACATCTCTTTTTAAGTCTTTTTTGTCTCCGTGTGCACGCATGCTTGGTTTAAGATCATAATTATCTTGGATTAAAGATTTCAATTATTTGCTTTATCAAGGTAATCTCATTATTAAGATTGACATTGATCTCAAGTAATTATTGAAGGGATTAGATAAAAGTTTTATGCATTGACAGTGTATACAATAATTATTTTAACATATTTAGTGTAGTTTTATAAGTGGGGTCTGAGAATCGGATGGTAGAATGTACACAGACCTTTTACTCTATCTTGTAAAGATAGAGAGTCGTTATTTTCAATAGACCATCGACTTAAAATAAAGCATATTCAAGCCGTTTGAAAAATGAATTACAAAAATAAGAATAGTAACAACAACGAAATAATGTGAAATGAAGAGTAGTACCATATATAGAGGAATGATCAACAATAAGATAATAATCGAAGCACAAAAAACACAGGTGATACCCGAAAATCAAGAAACTACAATAATAGTGCTAATACAACTAGTAAGAAAGGGGGTTCAAGTACGACCATTAAACCTATCTTACAGAAAAGAGCGAGAACGCTCAACTATCAACTAACCTTCTATCCTAATCTGCGACTTCCAAACTCTTCTATCTACTTATAATCTCAATACTTTGTGTTATTCAAGAACATGATAAAAAATACTTATATAGTAGTAGCTAATATGCTATCAAGTGTTAAAAAAATATTGATAATATAACTAATTCTTGCATGACATAACTAATACCTGCATAATTCTAATCGGCCACAATTTCACCTCCTAGTTAAAATCTTGGTTCCTATTCAATTACCCTATTCTTGTTTTCTTGTAGTGGGGGTGTAATTCTCTTACTAATTAGTAAGAATGTATTACTTTCATGGGACAAAAAGAAGCTTTATGAAGCATGTTGATGTTGAATATTTGAAACTTGGGCAATCTAGAAGGCAAATTCACACTTAGGAATTGTAAAGAAAATTGTTAGGCATGTGAAACATACAATAGGTGGGGCTAAATCTAAGCTAAGCCATAAGAAAATAAAAGAAAGGGCAACAAATGTGATATATTCGGGTCCAATAAAATTGACTCCACATAAAATGCCATTGGTGGATTGGAATTTGTATGTGCTCACCAACCTATAACACAATTACGCTTCTATCTCAAACAAATCAGATCAATCACATGAACCTTTATTAGGGGTGGTATATGATATGCGTTTATTCGAGCTAGAATATATTTGAGTCGTTCACTTTGAATATATTTTAAAAATCCACTAATCAAATATATATTAAATGTGATAACATTTTAAACTCAAATTTATAGAGTGCAAATTTTGAATTCACATTAATCTTCATTATTCATGTGCCTACATGACCGTGCTTAATTAAATTGTCAGTCTCGTGCTTAGATTGTCGGTCTCAAATCAATATAAACGTGAAAGACATCAACTAAATAACTTTAAAATAATCAATTTATAGTGAATCATTTTGATGCTCTAAGATGTTTGATTAATTTTAAAAAGAATATACACAAGTACATAACAAGTTATGAATGATATATATGCGTGCGTTTAATTTTGGCTAGTAGGATTTTACCAATAGAAGAAAATTGATATCATTTGTCATGCCTTATGTGAAACTTCTTTTACAACACAACAAACTTGTTAAATATATAAAATATAAACGCGGTGATGAATTCAGAATTTAAAATTTGTATATATTAGAAGTTGAAAGTGTAATTTCGAACATTTTTCTGCACTTGACTTTGACATTTATATATAGGTACGAGTAAAATTTTAGTTTTAACAATCATATTTCGGTCAATCCCCCAAAGCTAGTACTAACAATGGCGGAACCATATAAGTTTAAGGATTGGTAATCAATTAAACACTTCTCATCCAAAAATTATAGATAATGTAGTATATTTTAAATAATTTTAACGAAATTTCTGACTCCGTCACTAAATACTGAATTTGCCACTGGTACCTTAACATTCCAAGACTTGTGTTAAATGTTCGTATCAAATTTGCCTAGAAATTAAGCAAGCAAGAATGAGTGACATAAAGAGACTTTAATCAACTTTAAATAAGGTTTAATTATATAACCTTTCAATATTATAAATTATTGAAAACATAGTTATAACTTATATATCACAGGCTCGATTGATGCCAAGAAATAAAGTAAAATAAGTAACTTTTCGTATTTAATCTGGTATGATAACTTGGTAAAATGGAATAAAATAATAAAATAATTTTTATGAAAAAAATTAACCAATAGAAATACTGACTGATATATATATTTTATTTATTTATTTTTAAAAATAAACATACTGAAAATGAGTATAAATCCTTCCAACTCATTCATTTTGAGTTCGCTAGATCATATTAAAATAAAGAATTAAAAAATCAATCGAGCTCGATCGATTTTATTAAAACATTGAGATCAAATCAAACGAGTCGATCGGTTTATAGGTCAATTTAAAAGTCGATCGATTATTGTCATGTTTTCCATAATCACTAGTCACCATTAATTTTTAGTCCATCCATTGATCAAAGTTGCTCCACTTTAAACTTCAATTTCAACTAAATTATATTAAAATAAGAGTTAAAATCGATCGAGATGGATCAATTTTATTATAAAAAGTTTGGAATCAAACCAATTGAGTTGATCGGTTCAAAAGTCGGTCAAACTTTGCAATTTTTTTTTAGGGAAAAAGGATAAATATATCCCCGAACTATTGTAAATGGTATGCTGAAACCCTCCATCATACTTTTGGGACAATGGTGCCCCTACCGTCCAAAAATTAGAGCAGATATGCCCTTCACTCTAACGGAAAACTAAATAGGGCACGTGGCGCAATCTTATTCGCCTATTCGATATTTAATAAATGTCAGGTCGATGGATAGGATTATGACACGTGTATGTCTATTACTCCCTCTGTCCACTTTTATTTGTCATGTTGCGCTTTTCGAAAGTCAATTTGACTAATTTTTAAAGTTAAATTAGATTACGTTAATTTAATATTTTTTAAAAAAAATTAGATATTCAAAAACTATACGAAAAGTACTATAAATTGCAATTTTTTGCATATCAATATGATGAAAATATACATCGTAAAATGTTGGTCAAAGTTCTTATAGTTTGACTCTAAAAAAGGAAACCATGACAATTAATTGTGGACGGAGGGAGTAGTATAAAGAGTATATATGTTCTAGTTTTTGGATAGCAGGGGCATCAATGTCCCAAACGTATGACGGAGGGTATTTGAATAACATTTACGATTAGTCGAACCAAAGATACTCCCGGGAAAAAACGTCGTCGTTTTATGAGACAACTCGTCTTCAAGTTTCAGCAAATTTCTCAGAGCAACGAACCGGAGTTTTTTTTCTTCTTCTTTGAGTTCTTTCTGTAATGGCGGAGAAGCTCCAAACAGTTGAGGTTCTATATTGTGGAGTTTGCGGGTTACCCGCTGAGTATTGTGAATTCGGATCCGAATTTGAGAAATGCAAACCCTGGTTGATCCAAAATGCACCCGATCTCTACCCGGACCTTGTTAAAGGTTATTACTATAAACCCTAAAAATCGAGGATTTCTTGATATTCTCGATTAATTTAGCTGTAATTAGTTATTAATTTGCTTGTTTTTTCTGTTTTCTGGTTGATTAGTTTTTTTTTTTTTGCAGATTCTAATTTGAAAGAAGCTGATAAAGTCTCTGATCAGCTCCAGTCGACGTCAATCTCGGAAGGTAAAGCTCTTCTTTTTTTCCTGTAAATTGAAACACGAGTGTCTTGATTTTAATGAAGAATTTTTTTTTATAATGTATCTATTATATTGTATTGTATTGTTTTGATGAGTACAACGATGGAGAGATTGCATTGTTTTCTGTCGTTACGTAATGTCACATGACAGCAATTTGAAGGATAAACGTGCAAGAAAAGTAGTGTACGAGTTATAGCTACTATGAAAAGGTAGGATACATGATAAAGTTTGATAATAAGTAAAGTTAAAATGAGAAAACAAGAATAAGGTAACGATGCGATCACACGAATCGGTCGTTACATAATGAGACTTTTCAAATACATAAAATTTTAGTAACAATCAAAACAAACATTATATTTAAACAAACTAACAACCATGGGAACAATGTTGTGTAGAAGTGATATACCATGAAGTAGAGGACCTACTAATAGATATACTCCCTGCCTCCTATTATATGTGATAATGTGAATGTGTTTGACTGAGTTTAAGAAAGAAACAACGACTCTTGAAACTTGTTATCCTAAACAAGCCATGGCATTTTTGTAGCTATAAAATCAAATCATTAAGGATAGAATTGGGATTCTTAGATTAAATTGTTCCCAAAAGGAAAAATGTGATCGTTTTGAACTGACTTAAAGGAGACATTGTTACATAAAATAGGATGAATGGAGTAATTTTCTGTGAAAGATGCCTAATCTTTTTTTCGCAATTTGGGACCTAATTATTGTTTCAAAAGGAAACTAGAAATGAGAGGTTATTCATCAAGTGTTCAAAGTCATTTTGCATCCCATAATAACTCTCCTATTTTTCTCTTTCTATATAAACCCATGAGCGTGAATGGGAAACATCACCCGTCCTAAATCTTGTCTTTTGTCTTTTATAATTCCAACTAAATAGTGCCTCATTTTCGGTGCTTGGTGTTGTCCATTTTGTCTTGAACCATCTCAAAACCTACTGCCGCTTACGGTTAGCTAGCTGGCAATACAAAAAGAGGTGATCCACATCCTCACTGGAGCTCTTTACACATATAACACCAACTAACATATGTAATCCTTCTCCTCCTTAAATTTCAACTATTAGGATTGCTCCCATCATTGCCAATCAAGTGAAAAGGTGGCACTATAGGTATCCTAATCGTGCCGGGAGCTCAAGTCATCCCTGATTAAAGGTTTAATGTACACTAGGACATTACTAGGAACAATCTATTGTCTCTCCCCCCTCCACCTCTATGAGTCATGGTTCAATGATGTATTCTGATTATAAAACATGTCCAAGGAACACCACACTCTTGTAGTCTTCGTATATGTTGGATTCCATTCCTTTTGGCTTGTGCTTCTTTCGATGTTTAATGTGAGCCTCAAAGTATATCTCCAGACCATACATGCTTACAGAGGTTGATCCTGTTCTTGTTC
The DNA here is from genome assembly GCA_029582725.1 of Solanum chiquidenum. Classification (NCBI taxonomy): domain Eukaryota; kingdom Viridiplantae; phylum Streptophyta; class Magnoliopsida; order Solanales; family Solanaceae; genus Solanum; species Solanum chiquidenum. The sequence goes on along the minus strand of JAJOOS010020248.1, from coordinate 19,415 downwards.
CCTACCTTGAATGTTGTGTTTTGCCTCTCCGTTCCTTCACATTGTTACTCTAAAGCTGCACCTAAAAAGGGAGAGTTATGCTTTTAGTCCTACAACTCCCTTCTGTGATTGCATATTTATAGGAGTGTGGAAAAACCGCACTGACCGATAAACCGAACCGAAAAAAGTGTTATTGGGTTAACGGTTATTTAATGATTTTATAAAAAAAAATATTGGGTTATCGGTTCGATATTGGTTTTTTAATATTGGGTTATTGGGTTAACCGATAACCCATTAAGAATATACTAATTTGTTATTTTAATTTTTAGTCATACATAAATATCAAACAAAAAATATTAATATAATCACTATATTAGACTATAACTATAAGGACCCTACACAATTAACATTACTTAATTAACTCTGCTCTCGGCATTTATCCTTTAGGTTTTAGTATTATTTTAGTCTTTAGGTTCACAACGTCAAAAACCTAAAGAACTAAGAACGACGACAACAAAGGTTAGGCAACGACTAGGGTTGTGAATTATGAGTATTTATACTTTTACTACACTAAGCAGAGTTTTTGCACTCAACGAGTAATTAGATTTCTCTCTTTTTTATTTCGCATTAAATTGTTGGACAAGTCATATATTTGTTTTGAAATCATTTTCTTATTGGTTAAACCAAAAAACCGAACCGTTAAAGACCAAAACCGATAACAAATATCTTATTGGTTTGGTTATCGGTTTAGCATATTTAAAAATCGAAAACCGATAAACCGAACCGATAATACTTAAAACCGAACCGACCGATACACACTCCTACATATTTATCCACTATGACCTTTCTTCGTAGTGCATGCTCCTCTACCCCCAATCTGCACATCTACTTCTCCAACAGAGCTATGTTATAAACACACAAAACTTTCATCCTAAGCTCTCTCCATCTCTTTAAGGAATCCATTGATTACATTGACTTCTTTGTCAACAACCCTATGTAACAACTGCCTATCCGATCTAGCGCCACATCCGGTCACTGATGTGGTTGGACTAACTTCTTTACCCACACTTGTCCATTTTACCCACACTCGTCCATATCACTGGAACCCTTGCTTATAGTCCTCACAAGTCACACCTAGACGGAGATGTTTTGGAACCCTTTACCCATGTAACACTATACTCAGGCACCGAATAATGCATGCCTAGACGTCTCAACAAGTTCATTAATGAGTATTCATAAAATTTTATGACTATTTTATTCTTGTCCATCAACGTAGCTCATTCTCCTCCTTTATATGGACTTGAGACTGGCCATACTCTGCAAACATTGGGGAAGTAGAGGAGTCACATAAGAAGAAAACTGTGAGTGTGCTGTACTCCTTTTGTTGCTACACAGTAGCCTCTTTACCGACCCCTTTCAATTGCTTTCTGCAACACCTTGCTTGGGCATTGCATTATGTCAATGACCAGGAGAGAGCAGTATTTTTGTCTGAGTTCTCTATCAAATGGGATGAATCCTCCTGAACTCCCACAATGGAAGACGTGAGGATTGAAGAAACTTCACCATATTGCATAGCTCATATGCGCTAAAGGAGGAGTAATAAAGAAAACTTTAAAAGAGATGTCAAGTTCCTTTTTGCTCATTTCAACTTCTCATTTCATAGTTTTGATTTGATAGGTATCGTGAACTATGATTTTGATTTTGATTTTGATAGTCATTTAGCTACCTTCCAACAAAATGAATCTTGTTCTTGATCTTTTCAATTTGGCAAGTGTTAGAGAACTCTGTTTTGATATTTGGTTTGAGTTTCACGCACATCTCATCTACCTTCTCCCGAATTGTATTACGTTCTTAATCTTCTTCATTCCATCTGCATTTCGGGTTTTTTTTGTCTGCTCTTGTAAGATAAATGTTTACTTGATGTTTTAAACCCTGTCTTCCTTGCCTCTGGGGCCAATAGTTGTAGGTTAAACTAAGAACTGTAGGCCTAGATTTGGATCTTTTTTTTTGCTTTTTGGATTTCATTTTATCTACTTCCCTCTTCCCCCTCTGCATGTTAAAATTGAATTCTGTTCTTAACCTTTCTGTTCCTTCTGTTGGGTCAGGTTCTTCTACATCTAAGAAAGAAGAAGTCAAGCGCCTTCCTGGTGGAAAGATAAAAAAGAAAGTAAGAAATTTCCAGCATTTTTCGTTTGGTCTAATGTATACTAATCCTTCTTTCAAAATGGCATGGCTCTGTGCCATCCATGTGATATTATAAGCTCTTAGAAAATTTGATAAGTGAAGTTCTTGTAATCCTCCCATTGAGTTCATGTGCCTGTAAATCTTTTCATTATTGTTCCCTGTCAGCCATCTTCTTAAGATTTTAATTGACCAACATATTATGAATCAGGATCATTCTAATTGAAAAGTTTCTCTCTTTTGCTTTGAGATATTAAGTTACATATCTTGGTTATATCATTTATATTCAAATATTGGATGGATACTATTCACCTAGTTGAACTAGAAGCTGTTATGCTTTGGTATGGGTTTTCCCTGCAATGTGAATATGCAAGCATCGTAAGTAGTTTCTCCTGAGCTCTTCTTTCTCAACAGAAGAGGCAATAGGTAGATATTACAGAAATAAAAAGAGCTCAATCCAATCAGTTTACCAACCAGAAGAAAAATCAGTTCTGGTATTAACTTCCAAAGTTACTACGGACATCTTTATCTTTGGAAATCTTGCATTGTTACATACTTATTAATCAATTTCAGTTGAAGGTTTTGTGTAATTTTTCATTGCAGTGGTCAATATTTAATGCCTGGTTTGTGATATAATTGAAATATTTGGACTAATTCTTTATTACTCTTTTATTAAGCCAAATCAAAGGTTTGATCCTTTGGATCAAAGTAACTAAACCTGACTAGACAAATCTGGGAGGTCATTAAATGGCCTCTTTTCTGCAGCTGTCTGTTAAGATGCATGCAGTTCAGATATGCATTCATTGTTGTGGATGCAGTCTAGTATGGTTAAGAAACTTGGCTTTGCGTTCATGGCCTTGACTCATGCGAGTGATCACCCTTCGTAGGATATTCATTTGGAGGAACTCTAGAAAATAGCCTCTCCACTGGAAGTTCTCATGTCAGTTACTAAAATCAAGCAGAACTCACTAAATGTATCTAAAAGTTCCTAAGTGAATTTCATTGAAAGGATGCCATCTTATTGTGGTAAACTGAGCATGAAGATCCCATATCATTTGGCATGATCCATTCTGGCATGGTGAAGCAGCAAATGAGGCACATTTCAACTTCCAATTGTTTCTTTATATGTTTTTTAGCTATTATTTCAATCTGGTGTATTCTTCTGCTCCTTCCCCCGCTCCCTCAGGAGAACCTCATAAACAATGGTAACTGAAACCATCATCTTGCCTGATGCCAACCTGAGTCCTCATTCCTCACTATATTTGAGCAACTTTTCATATAACGTGTCTTTCATTTCATGGCGTAGTATAGAGCCTTATCCATTGGTTTAGCAATGACGTCATGATCCAACAAGATAATGCTGTGAAATTAAACTTATTAGCAAGTCTACAAGTTGTAAAACTTTCTCGGTTATATTGTAGGATAAACAGGAGATAATTATTGAAAAGGTCACCAGAAACAGACGAAAGAGTATCACTACCATCAAGGGCCTTGAAATCTTTGGTGAGCAATATCTGAAGTTGTATATTATCTTGTTTTTTTTATCTTTCTGTCTTCCAAGTTGCTACAGAATTTAGCTTTGCTTATTTTGGACATTTTAGGTGTTAAACTAAGTGATGCTTCAAAAAAGCTTGGTAAAAAGTTTGCTACTGGAGCTTCTGTGGTTAAGGTGCGTTAAAGTTGTGCTTTCTAATTTTCTCTGATATGAGATCGATGGGTACCTAACCTGGATTAATGCTTCAGGGCCCAACTGAAAAGGAGCAGATCGATGTTCAAGGGGACATATCCTATGACATTGTGGACTTCATTACAGAAACCTGGCCAGATGTATGTTGTTTTATCTTCTGATTATTGTCTTTATATGTACTCAAGAATATTTTATCCATGTTATCATATCAACATTTTATCCTTTTCTCCGTGTATCCCAATATTCTACTTTCTACTAATTTGATCTATCTTTAAGACAAACCCTTATATCTGTCTTAAAGACATTAGTTGGTATGGATTTAAACGGCTCAATGAATAAAGAGGATTTATTTACTAATTGGGAATACAGATATAGCCATACTTGTTCAATTGTCCGATTTCATATAATTTTAGCTAAAGTTCATTGGTGTTCCTGTTCTCAGGTTCCAGAATCTGCAATATTCTTCATAGAAGACGGAAAAAAGGTTCCAGCTGCATAAACTAGGGAGATGACATCCCTGTTCCGAACAGGGTGTTTCCCAAACAAATGCTCGTAGCACTGTGTTGGCTGAAATTTGGGGTGAGAATATGTATCGGCTCTATAGATGTGGCGTTCCACCCTCTATATAGCAAATAATATAAAAAAGCAAAGAAACACGTCTGCATTTTGCAGTTAGATGTGGTTTTATTTTGCGGTATCTCACTCTATCTCTGCTTGTACAGTTGCTGCAATGCATAAATATTCTTCATGGATTTGATATGAATGAATGGAATTTTGAACTAGTACTTATGGCAATAGTCTTCTTGAAGTTGTTGTTTAGATATGCTTAACTTTGTTCATGCAAGGATGAATAGTTCTACATTGAAAGTGAGGTTAAAGATTGTATTTTGAAACAAAATCTTTGCTTTGTTTAGACAAAACCGAGTTGAGGGTCTATTGGAAATAGCCTCTCTATCTCCATTAGGTAGAGATAAGGTATGCATTCTCTCTATCAATCTCAGATCTCACTTACGGGATTACAGTGAATATGTGAAGTTATTGTTGTTGTAAATTGTAATGTCTTGCCAAACCATTTCATTTGAAAATGTTGGAGGAACTGTTATAAATCTAATATGATCAAACAATATCAGGCATAATACATAAACAAATATCTAAACTTGGCCTTAGTGACAAGTAAGTAGTCATAAGTACTTAATGACAACTAAATACTCTTAACTCGGCCTCATTGTGTCGTGACACATAAATTAAGGAGGTATCTAGATGATGATTTTGTAAGTTAGAGTGTTTTACTGATACAGTGGAGACGAGTTGAGGTGTTTCGATGTGCATATTTAAAGTTACAATGTTTAGTTGTCAAGGCAATGTGAGCACTCTTATAGGCACACGGATAGTGAAGATTATACATGGATCTAAGATTCGCACTTTATGAGTGACATTGAAATTCCATTCACTTCGGTTTATTGCATTTGAAATTTGTTATTTCTACTTTATTTAGTGAATTTATAAAACAAATGTACCAATATAATCCAAAGAAATCAAGTTTGGTTTAACTCATATCACATACGCTATGTCGTCCACCCTTGGTGAAGATTCATATAATCAATCGATCAGACTTACTTGAGATAGAGTCGTAGTTGTGTTTTAGCATTGTGAACACATCCAATCACCAATGGTTTTTGATGTGGAGTCAATTTTGTTGAACCAAAAAAATTACATTTGTAGCCCCACCTAGTTTATGTTTCAAATGCCTAATTAAATTTTTCTTTACATTCCAAAGTGTGAATTCGCATTCTAAATTTCCCAAGTTTCAAATATACTACATCAACATGTTTCATAAAGCCACTTTTTTGTCTCAAGAAAGTAATACATTCTCACTACTTAGTAAGAGGATTACACCCCATTCTTAACCCCACCACAAGTAGTTACGTGGCTGAATCAGAATTTTTATCAAGAAGAGTTAAATTATAACGAAGTAAATACAAGAAAAAGTTAAGAAAAATACATTATATATAGTATATATCTATTTACAAAGCGTAATTTTTCAGCGAAGGAATGTCAATTAACAACTTTTTAACAAGAATAACTCAGGTGATTGTTTAACGCTTATTATGAAAATTATTTATAAGTTTATCTTATAAATTATATACACCGTCAATGCATAAAACTTTTTACTCATCCCTTCAATAATTCCTTGAGATTGATGTCAATCCTCATAATGAGATTACCTTGATAAAGCTAATAGTTGAAGTCTTTAATCAATTTTAATTATGATCTTAAACCAAGCATGCGTGCACATATATCATGATTATTTTGGCTAAATTTGTAACCTATTTATAGCATGATGATCATTGATTAATTAGCCTCATAATTGCAATCGTGTATATACTTCCTTCGTCTCAAAATAAGGGTTACCGTAGAAATTCAAGACCAAAAAGTAGAGTATATTTTTTTAATTACTATCTCCATCCACTTTTAATTGTCATAGTTTTCTTTTTTAGAGTCAAATGATTTTAACTTTGACTAAAATTTTACGATGTATTTTTTCATCATATTGATATGCAAAGAATTGAAATTTATAGTACTTTTCGTATAGTTTTTGAATATCTAAATTTTTTATTTAAAATATCAAATTAATGTAATCTAATTTAACTGTGAAAATTAATCAAATTGACTTTCGAAAAGCGCCCCATTAAAAATGGACAGAGGGAGTATATCCCTATACCTCTTATCTTTTTAAAAATCTTCAATTTTCAAGAGACATTTATTAAATAGGGGTAGCAACTAACATTGTAGTAATTGATTTCTTAATACCTAGTGAGCGTAATTTTTTGCTAAGTTAACACTTATTTTGGAACAAAGGGAATATATAATACTTTTTTCTTTTCTTATCATAGAATATAATTATACAACAATTTTGTCTTATATTGATAATTATTTCTTAATCTTTGGTGGGGTGGGGGCGGAAGGGGAGGGGGTTCAATCTGGTGATCCGCGCATTGCATGACCCATATTTCTGGGAGGCGGCACTCCAAGTACTTTTTTTTATTCCTAAGAATTTGAATTTAAAACTTCTGATTAACGATGAACATATTTCAACTATCCCATCACAATTCATACCATCAATAATCTTTGTGGTTACCATTCAGCAGGGATCTGCACAGTGATTTGCAAGACAAAAAGTTGATTATAGATGTTTGTTACATAGCCTAATTGGAGAAGGGGCTATAAATTAATTAGATCTAGATATACCATAATAATTAAAGATTTTTCTGTGGCTATATTGTGAAATTTGTGCATAATTTAGGTCATCCTTTTTGGTATTAATTAGACAGCTATACTAATAGAATAAATATTAGGAGAATTATTAAAGTCATATTACATGTTGACTATTTTGCACAATATGTCTACTACATCGTGATAATGTTTGGCAATTAATTAAAATTATAAAATCAAGAAGTTTTTGGAGTATACTGATAATAATAGAATAGGAAGAAAGATAATACATGCACTATACGGTAGTAGCAGATTCAGAATTTAGACGTCATACACGATTTGATGTCTAAGCATTAGATTCTGTCAAACTTACAAACCCATTATTGAGCCTATTATACTAGCACTATTGGATCAGGGTGTTTATTTTGCGACTATATTACCTCGTCTACGACTTAAATTATTAGAGTGAACACATTTTTATTACTTAATTAGCAATATCTCCAACATGCTTCTTGGCGTTCGAACATATTCTTTCTATTGGGTTAAACATTTGAAAAATAAATGATCATAAGAATACTCGAACTTAAATTTTTTGTATGCTCTTATATTATGTTTAATTGTGTGATTGAATAAAATACACTTTTATTTACTTAATTGTACTTCTGACGATCGTCATGCAAATACAAAAATGAAACATTGTCAATAAATTTCAATTTCATAAATAGTGAAGCCAAGTTGGAGTTTATGGATAAGAATCAATGTGTTAAGTGTTGGGGTTTATTTGCCCTGATTTCTTACATAAATAGGTTTTTCTTTTAGGAAAATGTTTTAATATTTTAACTAGTCCTTTTCTTGTAGGAAAGGTTTAGGACTCTATAAATATAGGCTTGTTCCTTCTAACTTAATTAGCATTCACAATGTAGTCCTAGGGTTTTGAGAGTTGCGGTTATGAAGGAGAATTTTGTGTACCTCTTTGTATTCTGAGTGAATTGGTTGAGGTTGTTTCTCTCTATATTTTGTACTCTCATATTTATAGTGGACTGCTCATCTCCTTTGTGGACGTAGGTCGATTGACCGAACCACGTTAAATCTGTCTCTTCAAGTGTGTTTCTCGTTTGTCTTCTTGCTCATGCTCTTTCGATGTTTGCTTTGCTAACTTCCGCATTACACCTGCTTATTTTCGGTCCTAACATTAAGAAGAAGATTGGGGACCCAAAAATATTTTCATGGTACATTTTAAGGAACTACCCTTTTGTCCTCTTTTGGCTATTCGACAAAAATTCATCCAAAATTTTGGAAACTATCAATCATACTGAATATACAACTTTTGCTTTATGTAGTACTAATTGTTCTTTCAATTTAAAATTTATTTGTTATGATAATTTTTTACTTATTGTAGAACCATTAAGTCATTTATTGTATGAATTTGACAGAGAACTTAATAGTAACTTTAGTTCAATCCTGTATATATGTATTGAGAAATGTATTAAATAATGGTGGCAAGCAAGAAATCGTTATAACTTAGAACTCGTAAATTTTAAATTTTAGTGAAGCGGAGTAAAAAATATTTATGAAAAGTATAAGTTTTGTGTATGTGGGGGGGGGGGGGGTCATAGGAACTCGCATTTAGGTGCGTATATAATGGCGATGATGATTGTAGTTGTCAATTGGAGATGGTCTTAGCTAATGGTAATTTTGTGGGTAGTTGCTAGTATCGATGGTACTGAAGATGACGGTGGCTGACATTATATAGTTAATAGTGATGACAAATGATGGTAACTGTTGTGATAATTAATGGTGGTTGTTGATGATGATGGTAAATAACGACTAGTGATAGTAATCATGACCGATTCTAAAGATTATCAACGCTGCTGGTTATGGTTGAGGATGGTGGTCTACAAAGGGATAGTAATCGAGAATAATGATTGATGACTGATGATGGTATCGATGCATGGATTTAATTAAAAAAAAACTGATATGTTAATAATATTAAGACTATGTATAACATGTGCGGGCATATGGACATACTTGGGATTGAACCATTGACAAGTGACTGATTGTATTTTAGGGCTCACAATTAATCTCAAATTATTTTTTGTTCATTTTAAAAATAGTTACCTCGAATTATTTGACGTTTAGGACAAATTTGGTAGTGGGTAAGACAGGTTGGTAGCTATAGTATTAGTCACTCCACTCCATAGATAGTGCACACAGATTAATTCTTTCATTTTCCATCATGTGTTTCTTTCTCATTTAGACAAATGAGACCACAATTCACTATCGCACGGTCTTTTGTCTACTACTAATCCCACTTAAAATCGCCTCAATCATTTTTTTTCGATGATAAATTCAGAATTTAAACTTTTATAAGTTCAAAATAATTGAAAAATAGTGAATTTTGAAATATATCTTGTAATTTTATATCTAATTATTTTTTCACACACTAATAATTATCTTATAAGTGACGTAACTATATATATAAATATATGTAGAGAAATAATAGAGAAGAAAATGTGTGTTTGTTGTTATTGCTAATCTTCTCTGTATAGTTTTAATTTTATCAAATGTGCACGAAGGGACTTGTGTGTGTTTAAAGATGCGAATAAAGAAATGATAGTACAACATGTGTGGAATATGACTTTGTATTTGTTGAAGACACATTATTCTATCTATCGAGTAGGGAAGCCAGCGAGATATTTTATGGATCGTGCTACCCTTTTATTCTATTATTTCTAATGTTTGAAAATGAAATCATGTTATATATTACTATTGATTCATAATAATAATATATTCAAAGATAAATCTTTTGGGATCTCATAGATATATTGGGACTACACAATCAACTTTTTTGTCATTTTATTAGAATAAGTAATTTTTATCTTATTTATAAGATATAATTTTCAACAAATGAGCTTATTATCAGTTGTACTCCTTTCCTTCAAGCTAGCTAGTTTTGTTGGCGGATCCACAGTGGTCTAAAGTAGTAGAGTGAATCACCATCACAAGAAATCATTTACTATGTATATTATTGATTCATAATAATAATATATTCAAAGATAAATCTTTTGGGATCTCATAGAATATATTGGGACTACACAATCAACTTTTTTGTCATTTTATTAGAATAAGTAATTTTTTATCTTATTTATACGATATAATTTTCAACAAATGAGATTATTATCAGTTGTACTCCTTTCCTTCAAGCTAGCTAGCTTTATTGGCGGAGCCACAAGTAGTAGAGTGAATCACCATCACAAGAAATCATTTACTATATATTTATATATATATAGGTGAAATGTTTTCTTTTATATATACAAACAAATACTGATTAATGTTAGAATACCACATTAATACGATGAGAGTTTTTTGCGTAATAACAAAAGAGAATCAAAAATCATTTTAGAACATGAATTTAATCGATTTTCAATCATAACATTTTAGCATTTTCTGAATCTATAGTTTTCAATTATTAATCATGCATCCGCCCCTGCCTGTATCAATTTAACTTGTTATGTGCCTTAATTGACTATGCAGAAAGTTGAATTATATTTTGCATATATATAGCAAATAATTATGACATTCATACAACTAGGGATGTTCACGGTTTAGATAAAGATCGAATCAAATTGATTTTATTTGGGTTAGGTGTGGGTTGGTTTTAGATTTTTAAAAATCGATAGTATTTGGGTTGGTTATGATTTTGTTTAAAAAAATTCGAAGAAATAATTTATATACATATATTTTATTATTATACATACATAATATATTATTTTTATAAACAATTTTAAAGATCTTATATGTGTTTTCATCAAGATTTATTTATAATTTACTTATGAAAGCAAAAATGTCCAAGGTGAAAAATATTTATCTTATTGGTTTCATGTATATGAGTGTCTGACAATTCTTTATGAGATTGAAAATGTCACTGTCTCTTCATTCTAGGCCAAAATAATAAATTTTATAAGTTTTATTCATAGTAAATTCAATGATTGATAGTTATGTAATGTTAGTCCTTCTAACTATTTTCGTTTTGAATTGATTGTTGTCATTTTTTTCACGTTTTGAATGAATTGCTTCTTTTATTTTTGTCTATGGTTAATAACCGAATAACCGAACCGAACTGATAACAACCAAACCGATAAATATATATTATATTTGGTTTGATTTGATTTTGATAATTTTAAAACCGATTAAATTGATTTGATTTTGAGTTTGATTAATAACCGATCCAAACCGACTCGTGAACACCCCTACAAACAACTATAAATAAGTTTTAGTTGTTTAATGTCTCACATTTTTTCTGTCTTATTTGTGTATCAATTTTTGGACCAATATTCCATATAATCACATGATATTATATATGTTTATTTTGTTTCTTTCATTTTTCTAGTCTTATTTGGTTGTTGGGTCACTCCTCACAAATCACATTGTTAGACAAGACGTTTTAACAGGCTGGATCCAATACGAAACGGTGAGTTCAACTAAATTCAATATTTTCGATAGAAATATTAGTAAACATGTAAAAATCACTGAAGTGTTAACAAAATAATCAAATTTGGAACCTATATTTTCAAATGTACAATGAGCTGGTTGATGCTCCAAATCTTAAATATTGAACCTATCAAGTTTTTGACTTTCGAATAGTCCATGATGCTTTCATTTTTAGATGTTTGGAACCGTATTTTCAAATGTACGATGAGGTCGACATTTTATGTTATGTGTCAAAAATACTTTGTTCAAATGAACGCAAGTTCCACAACACTGGATCCACCTTTGGATCTAGCTACTACGAGTGGTGATTGAATTTACAAGGGATCTTGAACATGATCATGCCGTTTTCTCATAAAATATTTCATTTTCTCGAAAGAAATTCTTAAATCGTAATCTCAAAAGGGATACTTAAATCTTAGAATTAACAAGGAAAATCATGTTGATGTTTCCTTCAATTTTCCAACACATTTAATTTCCCTTCTCAGTATGCAATATAGTACTTTTTATTTGCAGATTAATAATTACTAGTATAATTTTCAAATGTAATTTGCTTGATTCCCTAATCAAATCAAAGATTTGTGAAGATTTCATAAGATATTGAATGGATAGTCTTAAAAATTACTTTTTATATATGAATACTTAGAATTATAGATAGATTCAATAGAATCTAGGACAACCCTCGAATAAATTTACATTCGATAGGTTCAACTGAATTCAAAACTCTTTTGCACAAAATATAAATAAATATGATGACGTGGGTAGATAAGGCTAAAACAAATACAATATACATTCGACAGGTTTAACTAAATTTAGAAATCTTTTATACGGAGTATAAATATGTATGTGTTGACGTTGTTGGATAAGGCCAAGGGAAAATGCAATATATATATAGCAGGTTCAACTGAATTCAGAACTCTTTTACACAAAGTATATATGTATGTGTTTGTATATATATATATATATATATATATATATATTATGTCGTAGTTAGAAATTTCCAAGGAGAAATACAATATAATATACATTCAACAGATTCAACTGAACCCAGAAATCTTTCATACGTAGTACATACATACATACATCTATACATATATATATATATATATATATATTGACGTGGTTACATTAAATTGGTTCAACCGAATTCAAAATCTTTTTACACAAAGTATAAATGTATATGATGATGTGGTCAAATAAGGCCAAGGGCAAATGCAATATATATTCAACATGTTTAACTGAATCCAAAACATTTTTACACAAAGTTTAAATATATATGTTGACGTTGTTAGATAAGGCCAAGGGTAAATGCAATATACATTCAATAGGTTCAATTGAATCACAATATATAAGGGCAAATGCAATATATATTCAACAAGTTTAACTGAATTCAAAACACTTTTACACGAAGTTTAAATACATATATGACGATGTTAGATAAGGCCAAGAGTAAGTACAATATACATTCAATAGATTCAATTGAATCACAAACTCTATTACATATATAATGCTAAGGGCAAATGTAATATACATTAATCAAATTCAAGTGAATTCAAAAGGTTTTATACAAGGATAAATAAATACATGATGACGTGATTAGATAACATCAAGGGATAAATGCAATATACATCCAACAAGTTCAACTTAATCCGAAACTCTTTTACACGTAGGTAAATATATCTATATATTTGTTTGACATGTTAGATAAGGCCAAGAGCAAACGCAATATACATTCAACATGTTCAACTGAATTCAAAAAAAAAAATTAACACACAAAAACATATGTTACATTGACGTGATTTGATAAGACTAAGGGCAAATGCAATATTAATTCAACAGATTCAACTGAATCCAAAACTCTTTTTCCCCTCTATATATACCTTCATATCACTCTCTCTTTCCTTCATCAAATTATATTCATCACCTACTACTTTTCATACTTTTTTCCCTTCAAATTCTTCTTTCTTCTTCCCCCCCATACATATTAAAAAAATGTCCACCTCAGGAAAATTAAAATCATGGAATCCTTCAATTCCTCAAGAAATTTTTTCCCTTAATATTTCATCTAAACTAAGTATAAATTCAGATGACATTAAAGAATCTTCAAAAGATTTTGGAAAAATTGTTCAAAAAATATTACCAGCTGCTGTTCTTTATCCTTCTTGTGTTAATGACATAATTGACCTCATTCAATTTTCTTATGACCTTTCTGTCCCTTTTCAAGTAGCAGCCAAAGGTCATGGCCACTCCATTAGGGGACAAGCCATGGCACAAAATGGGGTAATTGTGGAAATGAATTCTTTAAATAATAATAATGAGAATTGTGGTGTTAGGGTTTCTTGGGATTCGGATTTAGGGTTTTACGCGGATGTTGGAGGTGAACAATTATGGATCGATATTCTTCATAGCACCCTAGAGTATGGCCTAGCACCTGTTTCGTGGACAGATTATTTGTACCTCACCATTGGTGGTACTCTCTCTAATGCTGGAATTAGTGGCCAAATTTTCCGATATGGTCCTCAAATAAGTAATGTTCATGAGATGGACGTTATTACAGGTAAAATTTACGAAGCATGTATATTATATAAATATGGTATTCTCACTATACAAGTAATTACGTATATAAATATGTTATTTTAAGAAATATTCTTTATTTCCCAACATTATTGATATTTCATATTATATGTCACCTTATATACTAAAATATATATGTCAGGAAAAAAAACTATACTTATTTTGCTAGTGTATGCATAACTATACACTAGTTTATATATTAAGTTCCCCAAATCATACAATTAATTTAAGGAATAATATTTTTTATGTGATAATAATGATTGTTTATTTAATATTTTATTTTTTGTTGTTATTTGATGTTTGATTTCAGGTAAAGGGGATTTAGTGACTTGCTCCAAAGATATGAATTCAGAATTGTTTTTTGGAGTTTTAGGAGGCTTGGGACAGTTTGGAATAATAACTAGGGCAAAAATTGTCTTAGATAAAGCACCAACAAGAGTAAGTATATATTCTATCAATTTTATTTTATGTAGTGATATTTGACTGAACATAAAATGATCTAATTAGTTAAATCATCAATACAAATTAAAGAAAATGAAATCAGCTTTGAACTTCTTTGTAAATAGCTTGTAGCTAACTAAATTATTTGATAATCCATTGCTATTAATGAGAAAAATAAATATAATAGCTAAATGGTGATAAATAATATCAGTCAGTCATAAACTTTGCGTTTATGGATGAAATCCCCCGAGAAGAGTTAAAATGACAATTTCCTCCCCTTAAATGGTACCAAACAAATGATTCGTACTTAATATATCGATTTTGAGCATAAAGATTCCATTGACCTATAAAATGTATAGCCCTAATTACCCTACTAGCGACGGAACATTTTGTTTAGCTACAAAATTTATCCATATTATTTTTTTATTTTTTTTAATAGTGTGTATCTAAATGTATAATGATTTTGTTTTTGTTTTCAATATAGGTGAAATGGGTGAGAATGTTGTATGATGATTTCTCAAAATTCACAAAAGATCAAGAATATCTTATTTCAATTCATAATGGATTGGATTATGTTGAAGGCTCTCTAATGATGGAACAAAGCTCTCTAAATAATTGGAGATCTTCATTTTTTTCACCTTCTAATCAAACCAAAATTGTTTCATTATTATCTCAAAATAAAATTATGTATTGCTTGGAAATGGTGAAGTATTATGATGATCACACTGCTAATACTATTGATGAGGTATGTACCAATGCATATTCTCGTCCTCGATTTACATGATTTACTTTTCTTTTAATCCGTCAGAAAAACGATGTTTTTCTATATGTCAAAATAATTTTACTATAATCTTATTTCAGATTACAAGTTCAATTTTTTTTTTTTATTTCTTCAAAGCACATCATATTACTTAGGACAAAGGGAGTATAGTGTAGTAATGTTACATTGATTTTGACATTATCAATATAGAATGTTATTTTACTAAGGAAATTCATCATATACCATATATGTATATACATAAAATTATAACATAAAGAGTTGACTTTATATATACATTATAATTTTCTGACGATACATTTTGTACTTCTAATATTTAAACTTTGTATATATAGGAATTGAAGAAGTTAGTACAAGGATTGAACTATTTGGATGGATTTATGTTCAAGAAAGATGTCACTTTTGTTGAATTTTTGAATAGAGTAAGAAAAGGCCAAATAGAGTTAGAATTAAAAGGAATGTGGGATGTTCCACATCCATGGCTCAATTTGTTTGTACCTAAGTCCAACATCATGCAATTTAATGCTGCTGTTTTTGAAGACATCATTCTCAGACAAAACAAACCAACAGGACCCATCCTTGTCTACCCAACAAGCAGGAAAAGGTACACACCCCCACTAACCCCCCCCCCCTTTTTAATATATATAAAGATAAGATAGTTTGTTGTACAAATTATTCTGTGTTTACATAAAATATAGAGAAGAGTCACATTTTAAGGAGTGATGTGATGTGGACAATCTATTCTAATATTTAGCTTTCAAGAATCCTATCCAATTTGTTTCGTAGTCGATCGTAGCTTATTGGTCTTGAAGCATAATGTAGACAACTTATTATAATACAAGCACTAGTGATAATTAACTTTCACGGCTCAAACTCATGATCTATAAATCACTTACCATATGTTACGCTAAGGCTCTCCTTCTGGTAATATATAGAGATAATAAGTAATATACAGATTTAGTTTAATTTATATACACATATAATATTATAAAAAAAAGCTATACTATCAAATCATATTTTTTATATCATTATCTTTAAGATTGCATATTCCATTTTTGATGAAGGATTATCAGTAGATATCTTTTAAATGATCTGATGATAATATAAAATTTTATTTACGTTTGTTGATGCATATAAGTTATAACTCTTAGATAATCAGGTCAGATTTACCTATTGTACAATGTTAATGTATTTTCAAGGAGCGGAGATAGAATTTAACTTCTGAATTTGACAGAATTCAATAAATCTAATTTATATTTATACTGATAATGTATATAACTGAAAATGTAGGTGGGATGATAGAATGTCAGCAATTATACCAGAGGAGGAAACATTTTATATTGTGGGACTTTTACATTCTTCAAGTGGAAATAATGAATGCAAGATTTTAGATGATCAAAATAAAGAAATCTTGAATTATTGTGACAAAGTTGGCCTCAATATAAAGCAATATCTTCCACACTACAAAACAAAAGAAGATTGGATCAAACATTTTGGCAAAAAATGGCATATATTTCAACAAAGAAAAACTCAGTTCGATCCAAAAATGATTTTATCACCTGGACAAAATATTTTTAATAATTACTAGTTTTCAAAATAGTAAAGTTTTTCACTGTTTCAGTTGATATGTACTATATTTTTCTGCTATATGGACAATAAACTATGTAATGCTTTCTAATTTTTATCGTTCAATATCTGTATTGAAGTTCTTGCTAAGTCAGATTCGCGTCATGTAAGGTCCATTTAAAAAAAAAAGCTTCTTAGCAAAAAAAATTCGTACTTAAAACTCGAACTCAAGATTTTTAGTTAAGGATATTGAAGGACTTTATTCATCCCATCACAATTCTTATTGATGAGATATATAATTTTTTTACGCGCACATAAACAAAAAAAGAAGATAAATAATATAAAAGTCTTAAATATTTTCATAAGCTACATGACTCAAATCACTTGGGAGAAGAAATTGAATTACATTTCTTTAGTATGTTCCTCCATATTATCAACAAATATTTTTACAATCTTCAATTATATTTTCTTTCTAAAAAAACTATATATCACAATATTTTATGGATTAATAACATTTAATAAATATTTATTTTTACTGAGTGAGATTATCTTTATTAAAAAATATGTTTATTCCATTTTTTTACCAAATAATTATGTTACTGGACCGAGGCCCCTCTGATATGGGCTGACTGTCACTTGCTAATTTTTGGCCCAATTAGATGCTCAAAATACATAAAATATACACACAAGTGTCACATAAGATACTGATTTGTAATTTTGTATATAAATATGAAAAAATTTTATAATATCATTTGCTACAAGACAGTCAAAAGAAATTAATTTTGAATATACCCAAATTGCCCCTTGGTCGGCAAGCAACCATGTCGACGAAGAGTTTCTTGTGTAGCCTCTTATATATACTAGTAAATAATAGATATGTGGTGTGTATATATGTGATACAATTCTTAACTATGTATTATGATAAATAGAAGATAGTGAATGTAAAATCCTTTCTTCGAAAAAGAGTAAAACGTCATAACTCATGAAAAAGATCATTCGTCAATAATAAAAAAGCCATCATTTTTTTAACACATTAAAAGGTTGATTCTGCTCCTTTCACACTACCATGAGATTCTTGTCCGACTTTCTTAATAAAAATCACTTCGAAATTCTAGAAGAATTGTTATTCATAGGCAAATGAGTGGATCAGAGTGTACTTATAATATGAACAAAATTTTCTATGTTCATAAAGGCCCATTGGAAAAAGAAAGAAAGTCATAGAATTTAATTAGTCAAAATTCATACTATCTTTTTCTTTAGGATCACACAATTTTGGAAAATAAAAGAAGAAAAGATGAGAAACTCCAAGGTCATAAGAAGACTATTATTAGTAAAAAATATAAAAGTACATAAAATAAAATTTAAATAAAAACTCTTCTATTCTCACTTGACTAGAATTTCATACTGTTACATTTGTGGACTTTGACCACTACTTAAAAGGCAAAAAAATTGGATCAAGAGTGTTACTCTTTTTCTTTAGAAAAAATCCATATTTTTTCCGGTATTTACTAACCGATTAATTTATATTTATATCATATAAAGCTTATTAAAAAGTAAAATGCTCCTTACAAAAGGTTTGTTTTTTCTTAAAATTCAACTTCAAAACTTTTAATTAAGAATAATGAAATCTGACATTCATCCGATGATATTCAAGATCCTTCGCCTCTCGAAACTTGTTTTCTTATATTACTCTCTTCTTTTGGTAGGATCTTTTTTGTTTCCTTTTCATAACACTTTTTGAACTTAATATTATACTACTCCCTCTGTTTCAATTTATGTGACATTTTTCGTTTTTCAAGAGTCAAATAGTTTAAGTTTGCAAATTTGCATATGAAATCTTCAATTTTTTTGAAATAAAATTTATATAAATTCGAAACAGACATAAATTCATCGAATCAATTTATCACTCAATTGCAATCACTTTTGTCATCGATTTTCTACACCCAATACAAAAGGAAACCACCTAACAACATTTTTCAAGTTACTATTCCTACTTTATAGTTATCTTTTTTATTTCTCTTTTTACTTGTCATTTTTTAAATAAAGAAAGAACAATTTATTTTCTTCTTATTATATTCTTAATTTTATTAACATTGAGTTAATGTTTTTGAAAAATATAATGAGTAAATATATTTAAAACTCTATCAATTAATAAGGATAAAATAGTAAACTCATTATATCAATCATTATTTTCTTAATAGATGTGTCAAGTCAAAATTTGACAAGTAAAAAAGGACGCAGGGGTAGTATGTTGTGCATGAAAATGAAACTTAAGCTCTTGATTTTGAAATTGATTCAGACAGCTACTTTTCTGGAATTTTGAAATTGAAATATCTACTAGCCCTCAAGTATGACCATAGACAATTGTCAGTGAAATTTGAATAACATTTTTTTAGTATGTTTCGAAAAGAAAAAAAAACAATTTTTTTTAAAGAATCTACGACCTATTAATCATATGATCCCAAGGCTTCCCTACTAAAGTGTACTTTCTAAGTTTTTGTATACATA
>JAJOOS010020247.1:0-17476 GCA_029582725.1 Solanum chiquidenum | reverse complement strand
ATTACCATTCTAAACCTAACTATAAGACCCTAACCCTAAGACTTCAACTCATAAGTCAAGTGCTTTCTCTCTCAAAACTCTCTCAACTAAGAACCCCATTGAAGAAGAAGACCAAGGTTCATCTAGGGCAGAAAGGTTTCGATTTTTCTCCATCAGTTCTCAAGGAATTAACTAAGGTATGGTTGCTTATCACTCTTGGGATTCCTTTCCCCAAGAGGCCCCTTCAAGATGAATTTCAAAAACTCCAATTTCTAGGTTTTCAATCCAAAAACGTGGGTCTTCTTTCTAAAGTGAAATTGATGTTATAAACTGACTTTGATTGATGTTATATGAACAATCATGGATGAATTTATGTTGTATTGATGGTTTCTTGAAGAATTCCCCATGAGACGCATGTTCCTCCTTCTTTTCTAAATTCTAACCATAGTTTGTGTTGGATATTAATTGAATGCTATGAATTGAATGTGAGGTTATGTAATTCATGTTTGTATGATGATAATCTTTCTTATGACAATCTACCCTAGGTTATGTATAATTTCTATGTAATTAGGGTTGAGTCTTTGAATGAAACCTTGAAGGCTATAAAGGGAATATGTCAATTGCTTATATTGATGTTGATTATGTATTACTTCATGAATTACCTTGTATTATTTATTGGTTATGAACTGATTGGTAATTGAAGTATGAATGTCCCATGAAGGGCAAGAAGGTATGAAGGTTGGTTCTTCTTTGAACTCAATTATGAAAGGTAAGTTACTTAGATTGTAATGAGGCTATATCTAATGTGTTGTTGTGGTGTTGATGACCTAGTTCCTCATCCTTAACCCACTACACTTGAATTAGCTATGAAGTATGTATGTATGTTATGGTATAATTATTATATGATGGAAAGGCAGTTCTCATGATTATAATGTAATGTAAAGTGAAAGGTTTACTCACTTGCTAAGTGTTTCTAAAGTGAAAGGATTGTTACTCACTTATGAACACATGTGAGCTATTATGGTAATATGTTTACATAAGAGTCTAGTAAAGGCTAATATGAACTTATGTGATGAGTAAAGAGGATTACTAAATGGAATTAGATGCTTAGCACCGAAAGGGCATGTAAATGAGATGGGGGTCTCACGTTTAGTAAGTCCAGCTCCCCTCATGGGTTTCCTCACGTTTAGCAAGTCCGGATTACCCATGGTATGTGTTGTCTCATGAGATGGAAATCCCCACGTCTAGTAAGTTAGGGTTTCTAGAAGCAATCTCCTTGACCCTTAACGATGTGCCCACATAGGACTTTAGCTTAGTGGATCCACCTAGATAGCTATGTATGAATGGTTACACCTTAGGCAAGTGTTAAACCTCTCTTTTCGGTGTGGGAATAGAACACCGGATAACTCTCATGGTCTATGTCGGTTATTGCAATATTTCCCTAAAGTAAAGGTAAATAAAGGTATGAAAGGTGTGAACTCCTACTAGGGCTTTCTTAATGGTTTCTACATAGTGTAAGTGATGGTATGGGACTTCTCTTGCACATTGCACTTATGGGATCCTAAGAGATAGTTGTAGTAGTGTTCTCTTATGATTACGAGGATTATGATGATTATGATTTATGTATGTTGAGGCTATGTTATTTATGATCATTATGAATATGGTAAGTTATGATGAAATATGATCGTATGATTGTATGCACGAAGTAGGTTGCCTAATGTGATACTTGGCTTTGAATAGGGTTATGGGGTTCTATTCTTTGCATTGCACTAGTATTGCTTGGGTTGTCTATATGTTGGGATGATACTATGTTAGTTTGGATTATGATGCTTACTTTGTGTGCATATTGGATTTACTTGGTAAAAGCCTGTTTTGAATAAAATGTCCTTTTATGCATGTTTCAATGGTTTTTATGCATAGTAGCCATACTTAGTACGTGTGTTGTACTAACCTATACTTTCACTCTTTTTCCCCAAACATTAAGGTTCGGGCCGTTGAAGATTCAATCTTACTTCTCAAGACACTTGGAGTTGCTTCCCCAAGTTGGTGAGTCCTCAAGTCCGAGGACAAGACCCTATGATCTAGCTTCTATGTTTAGTTCTTTGTTTATATTGAAAGACATTGTTGTACTTTCCTATTTCAAGACTTTTCATTGATGTAAGGGCTAAGTCCCATTTTCGATACTTCTATGTCTAGATGGTACATTGTGACGAAGTTAGATTCTATTTTTCATATATGAAGTGAAGTTGAACTTCCAAAGTAAAAGTTTTAAATTTTTCGTGATTTTACTCTATGATATATGCCATGACGAATGCTAAGGGCTTGTATAAGACTTCTTTGAGGTTGAATACGCCGGTAACGACTAGGGGGTGCTCTCGGGTCGTTACAAATGGACCGTTGGTTAGAATACGATCCGTGGTTCGATCGATAAGGGCTCACTTTCTGACCTTCATTGATGGCCATGCAAGACGTTCTGTCATCCTGACCATGGTCCTTTGTTAGTGGCCCGTCGGTGTGCAGCTTGGCTGTTATTCTTAGGGGTATTTAGGTATTTTTATAATTAATTAACTCATATAATATGTCGTTTTACCCTTTATTAAGACCCCTATGTAAGTGTTTTCAACCCCCAAATTAGCCCATTTAAGTCATTCTTCCAAAATCATAAAATTAGATCAATTCTCCTCTCCAAAATATTTCTCTCTCTAGAAACTTGAAGAAGAAGGATTCAACCTAGGGTTTCAAGTCAACTCTCAATTCCTCCATTGAAGATAAGCATTTGTATTTGAGGTATGATAGTATTCATCCATGGATTCCTTCCATTCATGGAGTTCCCAAATTCCTCAACTTTCAAAGTTAGAATTCCCCAATTGAGTTAGGGTTTTCTTTAATTGTCATGGGTTCTCTTGATTATTGATTTAAATGATTGAATTATGATATCTTATGCATGAATTGATGAAGTACTATGATTTTATGATGATTTCCCCCATGAACCCATGTAATCCCCATGTTATCAAGTTATGAATAATATGATGTGGAATTTTGATTGTAAAGGAAGAGTTTTATAAAATTAAACATGTATTGCCAGCTTTACATGAATTTATGATGAAATCCATATCGAACCCTTGTGTTCTATGTGTTGATGATTGAAAGTGGTTTTGAACCTTGAAAGGTAAATTATGGATTTATGCATTTTTCTTATGAAATCTATGCTAAAGTTTTAAGGATGCTTGAGAGTAAAGTATCAATAATGATGATCATGATGTGTTATTGAAAGGATTTTCTCATATACACATAAAATTAAGATGTCAAAGGTTTTCGCACATAATAAGGATTCTAAGGTTGAAAGGCTTTCTTACCTAATTGAATCAAAGATTAAGAGCTATCCTAATGAACCTATATTGGATTGGTTATTGAAAGATACCTTTCCATGGATTATGACTTAGCTTATATTGACAAGATGACGTGCCTTTCCATGAATAATAAGAACAAGAAGAATTGACTATTCTGTGGGATTTATACTTAGCACCAGAGGATACTGAGATGGAATCTCTCCCATTAGTAGAGATCGGGCTTCTAGAAGCAATCTATTTATCCCTTACCTATGTTCCCCATAGGATTATTCTGTCGATAGGCATTAGCTAGTGGATCCACTTTAACTCTGATTTATGGTCCTTACCCTTGCAAGTAGGACAACCCTTTTCGGTGTGGGAGACAACAAGGATCATGTTATAGCTCACATGGTCTCTATGTCAGTTAAGGATAATTCCCCACATTAATAATGAACTAAGGTTACTTCAAGAAGTATTTCATATGTTTTCAAAGGCTTTAAAGATGATTAGCTTGCATTGACCATGATTTTATGACTTATGTTTTCTAACTCTCTTATATCATGTTCTAGCTTGGTCAATTGCATGTCATGAAATGAAATGCCCCCTTTTAGCATGGTTTAAATGTTTTATGCATGGATATCATACTTGGTACATAGTTTTGTACTAACACTTACGCTTTCCTATATTTCCCCAAATGTAGGGTCTGACATTCAGGGTCATTAGTTTCATGGCTAGTGGTTGAGTTCGAGATTTTCAAACTTTGGTGAGTCCTCATGCTTCAAGGGCGGAGTTTTATTTTTTCACTTTCTTTCATGGATTTCAATTTTGGGCATGATAAATGGGCTAGGCCCAATTTTATTCTATTGTATTAGATGGCTATGTTGAGACAAGTGTTTTAGAACTCCGCTTTTCTTTTATAAAAACTATTGGACTTGGACTATTGTTCTACTCTTAGTGTTCTATTTATTATGTTATGAAATCTAAGTGGTTTGTATGGGGTCCTTCGGGGTTTTATACGCCATGTTACATCTAGGGGGTACCCCTGGGTCGTGACAAACTTGGCAATAAGAGCACAATGTTTAGAATGGTCCTAGGATGTCTCATAAACCAAAGACACATTGAGTAGAGTCTTGTTCATGAGTGTGAAGCGTGCCACATTTATGAATTAGAGGCTACAAGATGATTAGGAAACTACACTTCTTTCATTACTCTAAAATGTGCGATAGAGTTTTAACTCTATAAGGTCTCTCTCCTAATCCTTACCTGATGCTTTACAAGATATGGCTAATGGAAGAGCATATGCTAGAAGGAATGTGAGGTAGAATGTGGAACACGAAGTTCCCCCTAAGCTCCTCAAGTTCCGGTCGATCCTTTGGTCAAGCAAGTGACTAATCCAGATTTTAGCATTGCTTTTCATGTTTTGGCTCAAGCAGTGATGGTCAAAGTCAATAGGGAGGTTGCGGTTCCTGTGAACCCAATTGTGGGCACGGCGGTATCTAGAGTAAGGTACTTCACTAAGATGAATTCTTGGGAGTTTTATGGTTCTAAACTTGAGAAAGATCCTCAAGAGTTCATTGATAATATCTATAAGGTTTTGATGATTATTAGAGTGACCTTGGTAGAAAAGGCGGAGTTGGCCGCTTATAAACTTAAAGGTGTGGCTCAAATTTAGTTCAACCAATGGAAAGAAGGGAGACCAAAAGATGCGGGTCCTCTTGATTGGGAAAAGTTTAAGGCCACTTTTCTTGATAGGTTCTTTACCTTTGAGATGAGGGAAGCTAAGGTGCTTTAGTTTATCGACCTTCGACAAGGAAGTATGAGTGTGAGGGAATATGCTCTAAAGATCACTCAATTGTCTAAATATGCTCCAATAATAGGTGCAATTCAAGGGTAAGGATGAGTAAGTTTGTTTCAGGTGTGTCCGAAAAGAGTGTCGTACCGCTATGCTCATTAATGAGATGGACATCTCTCATCTTATGGTTCATGCACAAATAATTTAGGAGAAGAAACTTAAGGAAAAGTCTAGTTAAAAACGGCGAAGACCAGTGATGATAATCTATGACATGCAAGATCAGATGGACATGGTCATCGTAGATTTTGACAAATGTTTTCTAGTCAAGGTTTCTCCAATGCTCCTCCTAAGTTCAACAAAGATAGGGTGCCTAAACCTAAGCCTTAAGGAGGGAATGGTAGTGGATCTTCATTGCCCATGCCTACTTATACTAGGTATGGAAGGAAGCACGAGGGTAAGTGCCTAGCCGGCACAAATGATTCCTTTAGTTGTGGTAATAGTGGTCACAAAATGAGGGATTGCCCAATAATTACGACTAAGGGAAGAGAGGGCAAGCAAGCTTCTACTAATGGTTCAGGTATCAATTCTCCTAAGCAAAACCGATTATATGCACTTTAGACTCGTGGAGAACAGGAGGGTTCTTCTGATGTGGTTACTGGTATGTTGAAAGTTTTCCAACTTGATGTTTATGCTTTACATGGTCCCGGTGAAACCTTGTCTTTTATGACGCCCTATGTGGCAATGAGGTTTGATGTTCTTCTAGATGTGTTGTTAGAACCTTTTTATGTCTCTAATCCTGTTGGTGATTCTATTTTGGCTAAGAGGGTCTATAAAAAGTGTCTCATTTCCTTGTGCCATAGATTTACTCTTGTTGACTTGGTAGAGCTTGATATGCTAGATTTTGATGTTATCTTGGGAATGGATTTGTTGCACTCATGTTATGCCTCTACTAATTGTAGAACCCGTGTACAGTTCCCGAATGAGCATGTCCTAGAGTGGAAAGGGGGAAATTATATCCCTAAGGTCAGTTTGTCTCTTGGCTTAAGGCTAGAAAGATGATCTCTAAGGGTTGCATTTACCATTTAGTTAGGGTGAGGAATGTAGATTCCGAAACCCCTACCCGCGAGTCGGTCCCCATTTTTAAAGAGTTTTCAAAAGTGTTCCCAGATGATATACCCGGTATTCCTCTTAAGTTGGAAATAGACTTCGGTATTGACCCTCTCTTAGATACGCAACCTATTTCTATTCCTCATTACTGTATGGCTCCGACAGAACTTAAGGAGTTCAAAAGAACAATTCAAAGACTTGTTGGATAAGGGTTTCATCCGATCGAGTATCTCTCCATGGGGTGCTCCAGTTTTGTTTGTTAGAAATAAATATGGTTCTCTCCGTATGTATATTGACTATCGTCAATTGAACAAGGTGACCATTAATAATAAGTATACTCTTCCAATAATAGATGATTTATTTGACCAACTTCAAGGAGCTTGTTACTTCTCTAAGATTGACCTTCGGTCAGATTATCACCGATTGAGGGTCAAAGAAGATGATATTATGAAGACAGCTTTCCAAACGTGGTATGGTCATTATGTCATGACGGAAGGGTACCCCCAAGACGTAACAAGGCACATAGTACCCCTAAAGGCACCATGTAAGCCACTTAGCATATCATAACATCAAGTAATATAAAATAAGAGTAAAATGTATTTAAGTCCAAATAATCTTTATAAAGGAAAAGCGGAAGTTTAACTTGTCTCAATTATCTATCTATTACAATTCATGAGTCAAATAGGGTCACAACCCCAACAATAAAATCCGAATATAGAAAGTACTACAAAGAAACTCAAATGAAATGTCCCGTCCTCGATTCATGAGGACTCACCACAAGCGAGGAGAATAGTCAAATCCAAGCTTGAACCAAAGAGTGATCGCCTTAAGAACCGGAACCTACACTTTGGGAAAAATGTAGAAAATATGGGTTAGTACAAAAATGCACTAAGTATGATAGTCATTCATAAAATCCTCGAAAACATGCTAAAAATGACATTTAAGTAAAATGCATGAAATTTACTAGTTTAAAATATCATTTCTAAGACAATGGAAAGCATAAGTTATAAGCATGTTTACTGCATAAGACATTACATCATAAGAGAATCATACCATAAATACCCTCAAAGAATACTTGTGCAATGCATGAATGAGATCCCATAATCCTACCCATACTAAGTAAAGCTTCTTGAGTAACTATAGTTCATATTTCATATTCTTACCATATTGGGAATAATCCTTAACCGACATAGACCATGTGAGCTAACATGGAATCCGGTGTCTATCCCACACCGAAAAGGGGTTTCTCTACTTGCCTAAGGTAGAACCATACTCTTAGCTTAGGTGGATCCACTAGATAAAGACCTATGTGGGAACATAGTTATGGGATAGGGAGATTTCTACTACAAACCCGGACTCTACTAAGGTATAAGGTTTCCATCGCATGAGATACATACTTTGGAAAGCCGGACTCAACTAGTGTAGAAGCTTCCACCTCATATTCATATCCACTTGGTGCTAAGCAGTAATTCCCATTGAGTTCATGTTAAGTCTTGACTTAAGTGCATATTCATGGAAAGGTGTCTTGACACTCAATCCAACATAACTCATACTAAAGCTCATACATTCAATAGGTGAGACTAGTCTTCCAACCTTAGAATCACTATATGTGACAAACCTTTCACATCATATCATATTCATACATAAATGTGTACATGAGTATAATCACTCAATCAACACATCAATTAGATCATAATCATATTCACTTTATTCTAAAAGTGATTTAAAAACATATACATAAACCTCATAACCATGCATATCTCTCATGCTTTGCCCTTTAGGGACCATGGATCACATTCAATCAACATATATAGAATTTCTTCATTAGACATGAATGATAACATAATTTAATTACTAGCTGCATAATTCTATCATATTCTACTTGCATAAATCAATACCCACACTAGATGAAGTACTATGATTTTATGATGATTTCCGCCACGAACCCACGTAATCCCTATTATTTAAAGTTATGAATCATATGAGGTGGGATTTTGATTGTAAAGGAAGAGTTTTATGAAATTAAATATGTATTGCTAGTTTTACATGAATTTATGATGAAATCCATATCTAACCCTTGTGTTCTACGTGTTGATGATTGAAAGTGGGTTTTGAGCCTTGAAAGGTAAATGATGGATTTATGCATTTTTCATATGAAATCTATGCAAATGTTTTAAAGATACATGAGAGTAAAGTACCAATGATGATGATCATGATTTGTTATTGAAAGGATTTTCTCATAAACACATAAAAGTAAGATGTGAAAGGTTTTCTCACATAATAAGGATTATATGGTTGAAAGGTTTTCTCACATAATTGAATAAAAGATTAAGAGCTATCTTAATAAACCTAACTTGGATTGGTTATTGAAAGATACATTTCCATGGATGATGAATTAGCTTGGATTGACAAGATGACGTGCCTTTTTATGGATAATAAGAACAAGAGGAATTGGCTATTCTGTGGGATTTATGCTTAGCACTAAGATGATATTGATATGGAAGCTCTTCCGTTAGTAGAGGCCAGATTTCTAGAAAAATCTCTCTATCCCTTACCTATGTGCCCTATAGGATGATTGTCTAGATAGACATTAGCTAGTGGATCCACTTAAGCTCAGATTTATGGTCCTTACCTTGGCAAGTAGGACAACCCTTTTCGGTGTGGGAGACACCGGGGGATCATGTTATAGTGCACATGGTCTCTATGTTGGTTAAGGCTAATTCCCCACATTAATAATGACTAAGGTTACTTAAATAAGTATCTCATATGTTTTCAAAGGCTTTAAAGATGATTAGCTTGCATTGACCATGGTTTTATGACTTGTGTTTTCTAACTCTCTTATATCATGTTCTAGCTTGTTCAATTGCATTTCATGAAATGAAATGACCCTTTTTAGCACGGTTTAAATGTTTTATGCATGGATATTATACCTGGTACATTGTTTTGTACTTACGCATACTCTTGCCTATATTTCCCCACACGTAGGATTTGTCTGTCACGATCATCAGTTTTGTGGCTAATGGTTGAGTCCAAAATTTCCAAGCTTTGGTGAGTCCTCGTGGTTCAAGGACGGAGTGTTATTGTTTCACTTTCTTTCATGTATTTCACCTTTGGACATGATGTATGGTCTAGGCCCAATTTCATTATATTGTAATGGATAACTATGATGAGACAAGTGTTTTAGACCTCTAATTTTCTTTTATAAAAAACTATTGGATTTGGCCTATTGTTCTACTCTTATTGATTTATTTATTATGTTATGAAAGCTAAGTGGATTGTATAGGGTCCTTCGAGGTTCTATGCACCATGTTACATATAGGGGTACCCCTGGGTCATGATAGCTAATTCCAACTACATTCACAACCGTAGAATCACTACACATTACATGTTTTGATAAAAGATCAATTTGGGTCATCATTTTAGCCAGGTTCTCATCTCGCTCTTTGTATTTTTCTATTTGTTCCTATATCATCCTTAAAGTCAAAGTAGATACATGATCATCCCGAGTATACCACACTCAGTTTGTCTTCTTTATCCAATCAAGGAGAGTCAATGATATCTCAAAAGGCTGCTGCATATACCCCCTCGAACAAGTTGATCACCCACACCTTTGTTCACCGAGTCTAGACTCTGGTAGAAGTGTTGTAACAACACGGTTTTTGGAAGCCCATGAGTCAAACATTGGATTAACAACTTCTGAAATCTCAGCCCTATTTTGTGGATTGGTTCACAATCCAAACAATTAAAACCTTGATTATTGTCTCTCAATGCCATCATCTTTTAAGGAGGGAGAAATATTATGTAAAATGCCTCGGTAATATCATCTCAAGACGTATTAGATTCCCTTGGTAAATCAGCTAACCATTTGGTTGCTTCCCCCATCAACGAAAAAGGAAATAACCAGAGCCAAATTGACTCTTGTAAGATGTTTTTGAATAAGAATGAACCACACCCGTCCACAAAGTTCCGAATATTGTCATGGGGATCCTCATGAGCTAGCCCTCTGAATAATCCTTTCATTTGCAATAATCGCAACATTGTGCTAGTCACGTGGAATACAACATTTCCCATGACTGGAGGTAAACGAATAGCACCTACAACATCTAATTGAATTGTTTCATTGATATCATTCAGATTTCCAATGTCATCTTGGTGTCCGAGCTGGCTACCTTTACTTCTGTTCACTCTAATCTCGCCACCTGTTCACACACAGCCAACAACAAACACAAAACAAAGTAAGTCGATTTAACTACAAACATGATTAGATCACAACTACACTTCAATAAGAGAATTCTAAACACCACTCCTTGGAAGCGACACCAATTTTGATAACTCTCAACCAAATTTCATCCAATACTAACTGTAGGTGATGACAATCTAGTATAAACACAACGAAGAGTTGGGGTCGATACCACAGGGAGTGATACAGTCAAGAATTCAGTTACGAAGTGAAAGACATGTTCTAAACGGTTGTAGGAATAGAAATTATCAAAATCATTGGATTTAAATCTAAGGGGTTGACAACAAGTGTCAAATGGGGGATAAGGTTTGTCAATTAATAACTACAAAAATAGGGGAGTGATCTACTAGAAAGGGATAGTTGGGGATGTGATCGATTAATTGCCAATTTCTCTATACGGGTGATTACAAATTACCAAAAGTTGTTGAATCTTAGTGGGTAGGCTAGACTTTAGATGTAATAGCCATCTCTCGATCACACTATAAACAACCCAAAACCTCAATTTATCCAGTCTCTCGAGCTACATATATATGTAGGATCAAATTAGGATTCACTCTCTCGAGCTGAAATCTACAACAACCCAATCACTACAATCATCAATTGATAATCTTAATGCTAAAACCTCTTTCTCAAGAAAGCATAGAATAGTAGACTAGAACTGCATTTGCAACTACAATTCATGAGTTAAAACTCAATTACCAATCGAACCCACTTCAAAACAACAATTAAATTAGTAATCACTAACACCCATAAGCTAATTAAGACAATTAATCACTAATAAAATCCCCAAGAATGGGGGTTTTAGCCACACATATTGAAGAACGGTAAAAGATTACCAACTATGTTATCCATAAGTTGGGCAATGCAATCCATGTCTTTACAATGGTCCAAATTGTTTAGTATTGAAAAACCAACTTGAAATCTTCTAGAAAACTCTCAAATACTATGAAAAACAATGTTTCAATAAAATATCATAGTCTAACAATGGCAGGATTTTATTTTCTCCATTTTAAAATCAATTTATATGTTCCCAAATTTTTGTATTAGGGGTCACTCGGCAAATTTAGTTGAGCATCACCGACCAAGTCGGTGATGTTCCAATTGCTCTTCTCCATCGCCGTGTTTCCTTAAATCTTCATCCTTCAGACCCTGTAACTTTAGGTTATCCAATTCTTTGTCGCCGATCCATTCAGTGGTTCATCAAAGGTCCAATTCCATCACCAAAATGGTTTCTCCCAAGGGCTGGCAATGTGGAACATTTGGCGAGCTAAAGTGCCACTCGGCGAGTGGCCGAGTGGCTTTGGCAATTATCAGCTTTCACTATCTTCAGCCTTTTTCATCTTTATCACTCCTTTTTGCTCGATAATGTCCTTTCCTTACTCTTTTACCTTAATATCTGCATATTATCATTTAAGCTTCAGTGTAGAGCATAAAATACGCATAAAGGACACTAATCATATGAATAACAAGCCCTTAATGAGTCAAAATCCCAGATTCATCACTTGGTCATTTCAGTTATATATGATTTGGTGTTTTATGGGGTAATAGAAGTATACCACTGTTTCTACATGTATGCCCTTGATTATGAGAATTTATAAAAGAGCTTCTATGGTTATCTATAATAGTCTGATAGTCTAAATATTTATCTAGTCATTGAGATCATGTATGATTTAATGTGGGGACCATATGGTCTAGTTCTACCATTCTTAATGGTTGTCTACAATCACAAATACTAATCTAGCATTCCTATAGTGTTGTTAGAGGTTCTACATTCTCGAGTGTATTCTTTTCTCGGTGGTTACTCGATCATTTCCTTTTATGGATCAGATGAGTTCGATGTTCCTTAATAAGAACATGAAGTCTAAAGATCATATTCTTATAGTTTAAGATCATGGAAAGATTATGTTGTGAGAAGGAAATCTTGATGTGATCTATGACGATTTTTGTGATATGAGTATTTGGTTATTGGTTCAGGTTCAATTCGTGTAACACCTTGGATCTCATAAGGTAGAAAATCCTAGTTTTTAGAAAACTGGTGTCAGTACCAATGGAATGACCCATGGACCGTAGGTAAAACCATAGACCGTAGGTGGGTCCTGTCGTTCAAAGGCCTAGTGAACTAGTCTTTGAAATAATCAAAGGTCGTCCAAGATGGTCTATGGTCTGACCAACGGACCGTAGGTCAGATCATAGATAGAGACCGGTAGTTATTTAAACAGAAAGGGCTTGGGTATACTACAAACGGTCATATATTTTGACATAAAATGAACTAGGTGGCCGATGAACTTTCAAATTAAAGATAATTGAATCCTCTTTACAAAGCCACCGAGTTTTATAAAATCCAAGCTCAGAGTAAGAAGTTATGCTTGTTTTAGTGAACCCCTATCGCACAGAGCACGAACCATGACCCAGTTCATGGGTAGTGATTCAAATGACAGTACGTTGGTCCCGTAGTAGATGACACTTCATAAGTTGTAAGTCAGGGTCGTTTTGGTATTTTCCCCTATGCATTGGGCACTTAAATACGTCGTTTGATGTGTAAACTATGTCGTTTTACTCAGTCTAAGCCTACTAATCTAGTCAGATATACCCGGAACCCCCATTCTCCAAAAATCATCAAAGTTAGAATGAAAAGCAGAGAAAGAGGCACAAGTTTCTTTCAAGAACAAGCAGAAGTGTTCTTCAAAGTTCTGCCCCAAAATCCAAAGGATTTCTCTCTAGATTTCGTCACCAGGTATGTGGGATTTCACTAATGCATTCCATTCATCCATTAGGTCCCTAGAATTCAGTCATTTCCTTGATTCCACACAACTTGTTTAGGCCTAGGGTTGTAAATTCTTAAGAATTGTGGTGATTTCAGCTACTATAGTATCCATAGTCTAAACAACATCTTTTCTTGGAAGCGTTGCTTAATTCCTTGTATAAAACTCAGAAACCTAGTTTGTGTAAATTCTCTTAGTTCATGAGTTATACTTGCTAGGTCACTTAAACATAAAATCATGCCCCAAATTTCGAATGTTACATTCTCAGTATATAAAAGTTGCATTCCTAGTTAGCATCTCGGTATTTTGTGTTATTCAGTATTTAGTGCATTTTAGCTTCATATGTATTCAATTAGGAATACACTTAGCACCGAGTTGGACTAGGGTTCAGAGTACCCTCATAGTCTTAGAACTACGTGCCCATGTAGGATTATAAGTCCCCTCTATTGGGCATCATTATTCGTGATCACGCCGCAATCATGCCTTTATACCCCTGTCAAGGTATATTGGGTCCTCTCAATGGGGCGTATACATCAGACTCTACGTTTAGTTCACGTCGTTTATATCGGTTAATAGTAGCTCCCACAGTCAGATTCTTAGTGCATTGACCAGGTTTTCAACTGTTACTTTAGTATACAGTTCAACATGTTATATTCATGATCAGTACTTAGTCTTTGAATTCAGGCTATCTTTCAATTATACTTCAGTACATATCTATATCCTTGTTTATATTATATCATTTCTTAGTTATGCATTTTTCAACTTAGCATATCTATATTATGCATACTCAGTATATTCCAAGTACTGACGCATACTTTGTGCTACGTAGTTACATGATGTAGGTTCATGTACTCAGCGTCCAGATCACGCTTAAATCGATTCTTGATTCAACTTCAGCAGTTTCAGTGGTAAGTCCTCATACTTCGAGGACAATAGACATGATTTCTATTCTAGTCTTTATTTCTAGCTTTCATTTTTTTTAGAGTTAGCTAGGGGGATGTCCCAGCAATTCAATTTAGTTTATGCTTTTTAGATATAGTAGTAGATCTAACTTGAGTTGTTAAGTGGTTTTTTTATTTATCACCAAGCTCTTGTGGTTTCATATTTACATTCAGACTACTTGGGTTTTTCAACGGTTTTAGATATCCACTGTTTTTAGCACCCACATACTACATGTTTTACTTAGTTATTTTCAGTATGCCTATGATATACATGACTTAGGGTTAGCTTGAGGTCACTCGTGATCCTAGGTCCCGTGTTACGTCAAGAGGGTAGCCTCAAGGAATGAAAAACTTGGTATCAGAGTATTAGGTTCAAGAGTCCTACGGTGTTTGAAAGCCACACTAAGTAGAGTCTCTTTCATGGGTGTGAAGTACGGCACATCTATGATGGGGAGGCTACTAAGTGTTTCAAGAAAAACTTCACCGCATTTGCTATTCTTGTCATGCGTGAGGTATGATTCAACTTCTCCTTTCTAATCAATTGTTATGTCTTACAGATCATGCATCCTCGTAGAGCTAATGCATGGAATTCTAATGCACACAATGCTAACACATTTCCTCTAGTCCCGAGCCATGAGGTTACAAATGTAGAATTTCGGAATGTGATCCAGTTATTAGCTTAGAATGTAGCTAATCAGCACAATAAGCAGGCCCCAATTCCTGCAAACTTCACAGGTGGATCAGCTGCAGCCAGGGTTCGAGACGTTGTTTGAATTAATGCACAAGAAATTCTAGGGTCGAAGGTTAGTGAAGACCCGCATAATTTCATTGATGAGGTTAAGAAGAATCTTGGAGTAATGCAAGTGACTGATATTGAAAGTGTTGAGTTAGCATCCTATAAACTCAAGGATGTAGCTCATAGTTGTTTTACGCAGTGGAAGGAAAACGGGGGTGAGAATACAACTCTAGTGACATGGGATTGTTTTACTGGAGCTTTTCGGGATAGGTTCTTCGCGAGAGAGTTGAGGGAGGCTAAGGCTAAGGAGTTTATGAACTTGAAGCAGGGCTCAATGTCAGTCTAAGAATACATACAGATGTTTACTCATATCTCCAAGTATGCTCCACATATGGTTGCTGATTCAAGGCCACAAATGAGCAAGTTCCTGTTTGGAATATCAATTTAGTAAAGACTGAGTGTAGGAATGCTATGCTATTAGGGGATATGTATATTCTTTCTCCCAATTGCACACACAAGTGTACGTGGTCGCGCAAGTAATATTGTGGCTCTTAAAAGAATTATATTATCGAACCCAAAGGACTTGTCAATTAACTATTTTACTAAATTATACTAGTCTAATTATTTATTTAAGAGTGCCAAAAGAATTTGATTTTTATTTAAATACTAAGAATTTAAGAATGAAATATAATATTACTTAGAGTGATTTGGAAATTCAAAGGCTGCAACATGTATAGGGTTTCATGTATCACATCTAATGTATGAATTAAGTACGGTTATCAAATTACTGATTTACAGGGTTGATAATATGATAATGGTCTCCCGACCTCTAATCACCTACTCAAATTAGTTGTCTAACTACATCGTTGAGCGGGGATAGGCAGTCCAAATTGGCGAGAATTTATAATTCATCCTGTTTTGTAACCAAGCTAGGTGTTCGTCCAGGCGTCACTCCTAAACACAAATCAACTCAATTTAATAGAAGATCAAGTTTTTTGTATCCATTGGTCTATCTACCTTAGCGTCTCCCGAGTTTAAGAGTAGACAATGTATTTTTCTCTATGGTGATCAAACATGAAATACTAAAACAAGAATAAAAAAGTAATTAAAAGTGATAATCAATATTAACTCAATATTATCATTGTTCAACAATTATCCATAGACTCAACCCCAAAGCAAGGGTCTTTAGCTACTAATCTCTAAGAAAAAATAAAAAGAAAAGAACCGTTAAAGTATTGACAACTTTATACTTTGATGCCCTCTGATTGATCTTCTCCCAAAATAATTATTTCTATGGACTATTTATAGATGTAGAAAACCCTAAATAAAATAATTGAGTCCAAAACAAATTAGGGATCTAAAACCAAATGGAATTCCACTTCCGAACAATGGTCCGCTGCCTCAAACTTCAGTGCTTCCACCAACTGCCACGTGGAAGCATCCTCCTTTTCAATTTTAACGCATAAACTTTATGTTTTATATATAATAATATTAAATTTAATCCATTAAGAGGCATGCTTGATTTCCTTCTTCAACCTTCAACCTTCCACCTTGAATTCGTTTTAGCTTCAAACTTCTTCAACTTTACACCAATTTACTCCTACAAATAAAATACACTATTTAGCACAATCCATAAAATCCATGCTCAAAAAGGATAAATATAAATAATAAATGTGAGGTAATAATGATTAAAATATATATTTTTGGCCTCACATCAACACCCCACACTTAAACTTTTGTTCCTCCTCGAGCAAACACTAAAGCTCATCTCAAAAAAAATTAAACTAGGATTGTCATCACTTTGGTTGACACAAACAATTAGGCAATCTACAAATTTGAAAAAGTTGACTACAATTCCCGCTCATTATGCAAGACATCCGAATAAACAACAAACCTCTAACCACCTAACCTCAAGGAAGGAGTTTGACTCATCAAATTCACACTTTCTTGCCTAGTCTCATCAAAGAAAATTAATAAAATCACCTATCTATCATGAAACAAGTGCCCTCACAAAAAGAAATACTCCACACATTCAATTTAAAATATTGAATATAAATTAAAGACTTAGCATCAAGGAACTAGTCTCACACTCACAAATAAAGTTCACATGTATGCACAAAGAATCATAGGCTTCCTCATTATGTACATCTCCACTAATTAAGCATTCTTAAATAGAATCAAATAGGACTTTAACGGGTTGCAATATAGGCTAGGGGACGGGTAGGAAAACTATATAATAGTGACTTACACTTCCTTAAGCACTTTGCACTTTAAGACCTTATCACTCATTATTTTCTTCTCTTTATTTCTACCCCTCTCTTCAACAATTATTTCACAAGTGATTCTCATCATCTCAATGTAACGACTCGAAAAATGATAGAACAGCAAGAGCCTATGACTTTGTGTTGACTTTATAATGAGGTTCTATGAGGGTTTTTTTGTGTAATTTCATTTTAATTGTGTTACATTCGACAATTTAAAATGAATATGAAGAAGCTTGAAATTGGAAGTAGTCACTTTTGGAAAAAAATTCAGAATCTGGAAATTTGGTTAAGTGTGGGAAATCAGTGAGTTTTTGGCCAACTTTGAG
>JAJOOS010020246.1:0-22716 GCA_029582725.1 Solanum chiquidenum | reverse complement strand
TGAGGAAACCCATGTGGGGAGCCGGACTTACTAAACGTGAGACCCCCATCTCATTTACATGCCCTTTCGGTGCTAAGCATCTAATTCCCTTTTGTAATAATCTTTAGTCATCACATAAGTTCACATTAGCCTTTACTAGACTCTTATGTAGACATCTTACCATAACAACTCATATGTGTTCATAAGTGAGTAACAATCCTTTCACTTTAGAAATACTTAGCAAGTGAGTAAACCTTTCACTTTACATTACATTATAATCATGACAACTACCTTTCAATCATACTATAAGATACATACATACTTCATAGCTAATTCAAGTGTAGAGGGTTAAGGATGAGGAAACTAGGTCATCAACACCACAACAACACATTAGGTATAGCATCATTACTATCTACTTAATTCACCTTTCACACTTGATTTCAAAGAAGAACCAACCTTCATACTTTCTTGCCCTTCATGCGACATTCATACTTCAATTACCGAACAATTCATAACCAATACATATTGCAAGGTAATCCATGAAGTAATAACATACTTAACATCAATTTGAGCAATTGACATATTCCCTTCATAGCCTTCAAGGCTTCATTCAAAGACTCAACCCTAATTTCATAGAAATTATACATAACCTAGGGTAGAATCATCATACCAACATGAATTTCGTAACATCACATTCAATTCATAGCCTTCAATTAATATCCAACACAAAATAAGGTTCGAATTAGGAAAAGAAGGAGAAACATGGGTCTCATGGGGAATTCTTGAAGAAACCTCCAATACAACATAAATTCATCCATAATTTTTCATATAACATCAATCAAAGTCATTTTATAACATCAATTTTACTTTAAAAATAAGACCCACATTTTTGGATTTAAACCTAGAAATTGGAGATTTTGAAATTCATCTTGAAAGGGCCTCTTGGGGAAAGGAATCCCAAGAGTGATAAGCAAGCATACCTTATTTAATTCCTTGATAACTGATGGAGAAAAATTCGAAACCTTGCTGCCCTAGATGAACCTTGGTCTTCTTCTTCAATGGGGTTCTTAGTTGAGAGAGTTTTTGAGAGAGAATTAGTTAAAGTCTTAGGGTTAGGGTCTTATAGTTAGGTTTAGAATGGTAATTAGTTAAATAACCACCTCTATTAACCCTTAATTAAATAAATAACTAATACTAAGACCCGTAAACTAAAAACTAAAACTTAAAAACTGCCAGGACTTACGACCCTCCACCTACGGACCGTAGGTGGAGTTACTGACCGTACTGGTCATCCGTCGTTTGGTACTGAGGATCCCTTTTGGGGCCAAGTCTCCCACGACTATGTATGGGCTCACGACCATGACTTACAGTCCGTAGACCAGTCTACTCTCCGTGAGTCTTGGTCTCGTCGTTTGCTGCAGTTTTGACAGCTTTTGGGTCAAAGTTTGGGTCCTCCTCAAGCACCCCTAGGGTGGTCCTTGGGGGGTCGTACCCGGACGTTTGGACCCAAAACACATACTTTTACATATTTAAACCATTTTTACAAGATCATACTATCATACGACACCCCCAAACCTGCCCAAAACCTAAGGGCACACTAGAACACATTCTTGTCTAGTTTCCGGACGTCGGGGTCGTTTCTTGACGTTTAGACTTTTACTCTTCCAAAACAAGTCAATTGAATTAATTTAGGTTTAGAAACATCATTTTAACTATTTTTAAGTCATTATTTATAAGGTGAGGCTCTATCTTAAGTCATAGAATTTTCGGGGTGTTACAAATCATTAGTGCATATAATTCATGAAATTAATTAGGAAAAATTAAAAATCAAACCAATTTTGAAGGTGTAATATATTACTAGGATGTAATTGAAATACTTCTACACTGTCACGGTCCAAGGTAGCCCCTAGGCGTAACTTGGCGTATAAGACGCCAAGAGGCCCTATACAAGCCACTAATAGACTATAAGAGATTAAAAGAAAGTTTCAACATATAAAATATGTATATAAAAGTGGAAGTCTAAACATCATCTCAAAGCTATAAAGTAAATAAGATTTGTAACACCCCGAAAACTAGTAAGTTGAACTACAGAGTTCTAGAGCTTTTTGTAAGAGTTTTAGAGTATGTTATGAGGATTAAAAATCACAAATATGATTCCCACACTTAGAATGAAAGTTTTAGGGTTAGGAAGTCAAGGTACGACCCCCCAAGGACCACCCAAGGGGTCCTTGAGGAGGACCCTTAAAAAAGCCCAAAAGCTGTCAAATTGCAGCTACCAACGATTGCCATCTACTTGTCGCGGATGGATTAACGCCCCGTGGGTATGGGTCGTGGGTCAAGGCCTACATATGCCTGCAAACTTAGGATGCATTCCTCTGCCTAGAGGTGTTTACCCTTGTTTGTATGATTCCATGAAATATATGGCATGAGGTGATTCCTCGTGTCTTTCATGATGAACTAAACATGTATGCCTTGAGGTCACTCCCCCTTGCATTTATGA
This sequence comes from Solanum chiquidenum, assembly GCA_029582725.1. Taxonomy (NCBI): domain Eukaryota; kingdom Viridiplantae; phylum Streptophyta; class Magnoliopsida; order Solanales; family Solanaceae; genus Solanum; species Solanum chiquidenum. The sequence continues at coordinate 20,237 of JAJOOS010020246.1, read as the reverse complement.
ACATGATCATCACTAGTTTGGATTGTAGCTTGGTAGGACCCTCCAATACATGCATGACTAAGAGGTGATTACCCTTGTCCTTATGATTTTAAGAGATGATGAACATGAATGGTGAACCTAAAGTGTCTAGCTTAGCGTGGGTAGGATTATGGGGTCTTGTTCATGCATGGTACAAGCTTGCCTTAAGGTGATTCATGAAATATTTTCTCTTATATGAGGTATGCTTAGATAGGATTGTGCTATAGTTTCCTTCCTTGACATGAGATGAATGACTAAAGGTGATAGTTGATACGTTCAAATTACACCTCCCTAAAGAAGTATAAGCGATCATTATCAAGTAAACAACCCAACTTATAGGTTAGGGTCGATCCCACGAGGAATATGGTTTAGACTTAAACATAACTGACAATTATATTAGTTTAGTCAATGTATTTCTGAAAACTAGTAATTAAAGGGGATGATTTGTGAAACAAATTTAGAAAATTATGTAAGTATTCAGTGAGCAAGATTCAAACTTTAGTTGTTATCAAGATGAGAAAGTAATTAAGGTGTACGTGTTCCCCATAAGCTCATAACGCAGTAATCCTACTAATAGAAATTATTTCCTAGTGTATTAGATGCAAAGTGATAAGTTAGGTATATCTAATTCCATGGTCCGACAACTAGAAAATTTCACCCCGCACCTTGGTCCGGCTACGTGTGTATAATTTACTAACCCTTACCTTTACCTCATATTTGACATCACATCGATGTATAACTTAGTTTTCACCCTCGCACCAATCGAAATTAGACTATTACATAGTATCACACTAAATCTATGTTGATAATTCTTTTCTTATTAACTACCTCCTTGGTCCGGCAAGTAGCAACAAGGGGAGCTCTAACGTTTGCAACCACTAAAAACACTTCTAAATGAAAGAGTTATCAATGCATGCAATAACACTATTCAAGAATTACTTAGTTACTATTCATACTTTGTTAATCGCTCATGGTTCCCACAACCCTAGTTGTGGATTTAGTTACACATAGTAGCAAGAACACAATTCATATTTTTAGCTGAAGAAATTATGAACTTACGTAATGAGAAGAATAAACCCAGAATCTCAACTTCAATTTCAAAGTCAAAATCTTCAAAACGAACTTAGGAAATCAAGAATTGCTAAAATTGCAAGTTAATCTCCAAAGCCGAAAACTAGAATTAAAGTAATAGTGTCTAACCCAAATAAGAAGAAGAAAAGAACCCTAAAAAGTATTCCTATAAATGATCTCCCCTAAAATAATTATTTCTATGGACTATTTATAGGATATAGAAAACCCTAAATAAAATAAGTGACTCCAAATTAAATTAGGAATCCAAAACCAAAAGGAATTGGATTCCTATTTAATTTCCGTGAAGTTGTCCGCGTGAAACCGCCTCAAATTATTTGAGGGGCCTTCATTGGCTGCCACGTGGCAGCTTCCAAATCCAATTCCAACTTTGATTGGCTTCATCAATTGCCACGTGGAAGTTTCCTTTTGCAATACGCAATTTGCAGCAAATATGCACCTTATATATTTATATATTATTATATTAAATTTAATCGAATAAGCTATATGGATTTCCTTCTTCAACCTTTCAGTTTTAATGCGTTTTAGCTTCAAACTTCTTCGTTTTTTCACCAAGTTAATCCGACAAATAAAATATAATATTTAGCACAATCCATAAAAATCAAGCTCAAAAAGGACAAAAATAAATAATAAATGTGAGGAAAATAATGATTAAAAACATGTATTTTGGTCTCACATCAATACCCCACACTTAAACTTTTGTTCGTCCTCGAGCACACATTAAAGTTCATGCCAAGAAAAATATACTAGCAATGTCATCACTTTGGTTAATACAAACAATTAGGTGATATACCAATTTCAAAACATCAAGTAGACTTCTCAATCATTATGCAAGACATCCAAATAAACAACAAACCTCTAACCTCCTAACCTCAAGGAAGGACTTTGAACTCATCAATTTAAGCTTGCTCACCTACTCTCATCAAAGAAAGCTAATAAAATAACCTATCTATCATGAAAAGTGCCCCCACAAAAAGAAATAGTCCACACACTCAATTCAAAAGATTGAATATAAATTAAGGACTTCATATCAAGAACAACTCTCATACTCACAAATAAAATTCACAGGTAGGCACAAAGAACCATAGGCTTTCCCATTATGTACATCTCCACTAATTAAGAATTCTTGAATAGAATCAAATAGGACTTTTACGGGTTGTAATGTAGGCTAGGGGATGGGTACGAAAACTATATAGTAGTGACTTAAACTTCCTAAAGCATTTTGCAATTTTAGACGTCATCACCTATTATTGTCTTCTCTTTATTTTCAGCCCTCTGTTCAACAATTATTTCATAAGTAATGTTCATCATCTCAAGAATGCTTCAATCTCTTTTCTTTTTTTTTCGCACCATTTTTTTTGGCTAAGTTTTCCTTCATAATAGCCACCCTCAACTTACGTATTTTACATGCGTTAAGGTGCACGATGTCCTTGGAAGGACCAGGGCCATCATCAAGATAACTTTTTTTGTTCATGTCACATTCTTTTGTTCTTTTTTTTTTCATGTCACATTCTTTTGTTCTTTTTTTTTCCATGTCACATTCTTTCAAAGAGGGCTTTTAAGCACTTTGTGGCTATCATTGATTACCTTTTCACTCAATCATCCCTTTTTCTCAGAATTGATAATTAGAATAAGTCTATGCTATAATGCTCAAGGAAGTAAGGTGCAAAAACTAGGGATTCAATAAAATGGTCAAAGGAAAAATATGGCTACCACCAAAAGGCAACAAGCTCAAAAGAGCTAACTAGTGATAAAATATCTGAAAAGGCTAAAATTTACCAGACAAATCAAAGAGAGCCTATTATCATCTCCTAAACAAAGCATCACTTTTTATTTCGCTGCAACAACATGCAGGGCAAGTTCTAGACTAAGATGCAAAACATGGAATAAAAAAATTCTCACCACACATGGCACAAGTATCAATAAAGATCGATCAATTCCACTTCTAAGAGAGACGTAATCATAACAAACTACAAAATAAAATAAGTTATATACAAAGTCAGAACCATGAGATTAGGTGTCAAAGAGTCTGCAATTTCCTTATCAATCAAGTATTCAGAAGAAAGTACTACTACAAATTTAGGCCTAAATAGCAAGTATCACACTACTCAGAAGGGTCTTTTCTTTTCTCAAAAAAAAATTAAAAGAAAATTTATTCCTAAAAAACAAAAGACACTCGGTTCAAAGGGACTATCCTAAGGAAAAGAACTGAAAACAAAACCCAAGAAACCCATCCTAAAAAAAAAGACTCAATAAAACAGTAAAAACTAGGAATTTATTCCTCCACCCCACACTTAAAAAGATGTTATTTCGCTAAAGCATTACATAAAATTTAAAACAAGGGCTAGGAAAACTCCCTAAGGCCTTTAGGCCTAGCTAGTTGCATGTACTCTTTATTTTCATCAAGGGGCGTCACCCCACACTTCAGCTCAAACATTCTCCTTTTCTTCAATTTTTTTTTGGTACTCAGACTTGCCCTAATTTGCAAAAAAAAAGCAAGACTAAAAGAAAAAAAGTGACACTAATAAAATAAAATAAGAAGTTACACTACTATATGGGTTGCCCCCCAATGAGCGCTTAATTTAAAGTCGTGGCACTACGCAGACACCTTAGTTACTCAGTTTCATTCCCTTGACTCTCTCTAATTGGATTATTGTGTATCTTTAGATTTGCCTTTTGTCTCAAAGTCTTTCTTAGTTCAGGATCGTAGGGGTCAAGGGTTCGCCTCGACTCCGTGTACTTGGAATACACTACAGTTGAAACCCATAGAAAGCAAAAACAAACAAAAAACGTAAAATTGGAAAATAATTTACTAAGTTCAATAATTTAGTTATTTTAATCTAAAAGTTTGATTCACCGGTAGCGGCGCCAAAATTTGATAGCATCCAAATATACTTCTTGAAAGGAAATATATACGATCGTATGCAATATATTTACCCAACTATGAGTCGGCGTCGATCCCACAAAGAATATGGAAGAATATTGTCAATAACAAATATTTAACTCGATAGTCATTATATAAAAATGGGGGGATTTAAATTGAAATAAAATAAAAACAATAAAAATAACTTTGAAGTAAGTATTTATTTATAATTGGATTAATAGAAATAACTTGGAATGTGTTCCCCATAAGCTCATAACACGGTAATCCTAGTAATAGCAGACATTTCCTATGTATTACATGCAAAGTGATAAGTTAGGTATCTCTAAATCCTTGGTCCGTCAACTAGAGAATTTCACCCCACACCTTGGTCTGGCTATGTGTGTATAATTTACTAACCCTTACCTTTACCTCATATTAGACATCACATCGATGTATGGCTTAGTTTTTACCCTCGCACCAATCAACATTAGACTATTACATAGTATCACACTAAATCTATGTTGATAATTCTTTTCTTATTAACTACCTCCTTGGTCCAACAAATAGCAACAAGGCAAGTTCTAAAGTTTGCAACCGCCAAAAAGACTTCTAAACGAAAGAATTATAAATGCATGCAAAAACACTATTCAAGAATTACTTAGTTACTATTCATACTTTATAAATTGCTCACGGTTCCCACAACCCTAGTTGTGGATTTAGTTACCCATAGTAGCAAGAACATAATTCATATTTTTAGATGAAGAAATCATGAACTTACATAATGACAAGAAGAAACCCAGAATCTCAACTTGAATTTCAAAGTCAAAATCTTCCAAACGAACTTAGGAATTCAAGAATTGCTAAAATTGCAACATAATCTCCAAAGCCAAAAACTAGAATTAAAGTAATAGTGTCTAACCCAAATAACAAGAAGAAAAGAACCCTAAAAAGTATTCTTGTGAAAGACTATTCTCACATACACACACACATGAATGAATGAAGTTTAATGTCAATGTTAATGAATGTGAAGTAATTTTTGAAAGGATATTATAATATTGTACTCTAATGAATGTAATGACTTGTTGTCAAAGGACTCTCTCACAATAAGGGGGTTCTTAGGTTAAAGGCTATTCTCATCTTCGAATCTATGAGCTTTCTAATAAATGAACGTTGGGTTGGTATAGATGCTCATCCGGGAGTTGAGGAATAGTGTCTAGTAACAATCCTTATATCCCATTTCAACGAATGTTGGGTTTGAGATGAATACTCATCCATGAGTTGAGGCGGGGTATCTAGTAGCATTTTTATATCCCTCAATGAATGTTAATACTCCGTGGAGAATAATGCTAAGCACCGAGAGGATATGAAATGAGGTGGATACTCAAACGAGAGTTGAGGTGGGGTATCTAGTAGAAACCTCTTGATATGGATGCTCAACCATGAGTTGAGGTGGGGTATCTAGTAGCAATCTCCCTATCCCATAACTATGTGCCCACATAGGTTTATAGCTTGTGGATCCACTTAAACTAAAATGAATGGTCCTACCTTAGGCAAGTAGGAATCCCTTATCCGGTAAGGTTGATACCAGGATTCCATGTCAATCTCTCATGGTCTATGTCGGTTAAAGCTTACCCCCACAATAATGGTTAATGGACTATGGTCTCTTCAGGATGTACTACTTAGGGTAGGTGGTGGAATGGGATGCCATCTATTCATTGCACAGGTAGGCATTTGAGAGGGGTTATGATGTGTTCCTTATAATGTTAATGAAATGAATGGGCTCTTATGATGACTTTTATGATATTGTTAGTCTAATGTTTAATGAATGAAGGTGTTCTTAATGTAATGATGTTGACGAAGAATGTTGAATTAAATGCTTATATGCTTTATTGTGTAAAGGTGGACAGGATGAATGGTAAGTTCACTTTTGGTGACCTTAAGGTGGTGCCTTGGTGTGGGTGGTGGTTTAGGATGCTACCCATACATTGCACAAGGTGTAGCTTGAGGGTTACTTAAGGTCAAGGTTCAAGGTAAAGGTAAAGGTATATATGTGGCTTTGGTTAAATGTGAAATATGTGACTTTGTATGTTGATTGTGACTTATATTATGCCTCTTGTATCAATGATCATGAAGTTTTACAAAAACGGCATAAAAGTATGACTTTCAACAAAATGTCCCTTTTTAGCATGTTTTTGCATGGCCATCATACTTAGTACATTTTTTTGTACTAACCCATATTTCACCTATTTTCACTAGAAGTGTAGGTTCCGGCAAGTGATCGTTCCTAGCTAGAGTTTAAGTGCTTGGATAGAGTTTCCTCCAAGACTTGGTATGTCTTCATGTATTCGAGGACAAGAATTTCTATTGTTCTAGTTCCTTTATGTTTGAGACTTACGTAATAGACATTTTAGTATTTTCGATTGTAAAGGGCCATGACCCCATCTTGTTAAAGTTTGTCTTAAGATGGCCAAGTGAGACTTAGTGTTCCGCTGCTTTATAATTGAGTCTTGAATAGTTGGTTTTAAATGAAAAGTTTTAAATTCTTTATGATTTCTATTACCTATGCGATGAATGAATCATATGAGGCTTGTATTAGATCCCTTCAGGGTCGAGTACGCCGTGTTACGACTAAGGGGTGCTCTCGGGTCGTGACAAACATGGTATCAGAGCACAATGTTTTGGGAATGGTTTCTAGGATCAATGTCTCACAAGCTACATCTAGTAGAGTCTTGTTCATCGGTGTGAGTCGCAACACATCTATGAGCGAGAGGCTATAGGACATTGGAAAGTTTCAATTACTTCATATTCTTCAATTCGTGCCATAGATCTTAACTCCATAAGTTCTCTCTCTTATTCCTTATCCGATGGTATTGAAGATGTGACTACTTGAAAGGCTTGTGTTGCAAGGATCGATGGAGAAAAAGGTGAGTTTTGATGTTTATTATGGTTATGTGACTAGATGAGCCTTGTTGTGGTAGATTGGAGCAGTTATATTGTGATGTAGTCTTTAGCATGAATTGGTTGCTTTGTGGTTATTTGTGATGGTGATAGAAGGCCATGATGAGTTTGGAGGTAAGTTGAAAGATTTGATGAATGAGGTGTTTTAGAAATATGTTGATGTGTTGAGTGAGTAGACTCCTTATAAGACGGTATAAGTGTTATTTACCTTGGTTTAGAATCACCTTAGGTAATGAGTGTGAATGTTTAGTGATGTTTTGCTCCGACCTTAGAAATGAAAGAAGTGATGTTGTAAAGAGTGGTATAAGCTTACCCTTATGGGGGAGATAATGTGCTTAGATGGCAAGGTGGTTGAGTGTCCTTGATGTTCATGAGTTAAGTTTGCCTGATTCTCACCTTATGAGGTGTAGTTAGTTTGAGGAGTTTAGACCCGGTGTGGTAGACTCATATGAGACCTTGAGTAGTGTTGGTAAAGTTGTTGGGAGCAAGAGTTGCTTAATGAGAACCTTCCTAGTTTAAAAGATCTGGAAAGTTATAGTTCCTTTTTGAGGTGATGAGATCCTTATGTTGTTTCATGTTAACCTTAGTTGGGTTTTCTCTTAAGTGGGGGATAGTAAGGTTGTTGAGGGTGTTGATATCCTTATCTCTTTCCTTCTATTCTTATTCAAGCTTGAGACTAAGAGTTCCTTATAGCTTGTTTCATGTTTTGGAGCCTAGTGTGAAATTGAGTTTGCATGGTCTCCTTGTGTTATGCATGTTCTAGTTGAATTCTTGTTTAAATGAGAAAATGAGTTTCCAAAAAAATTGTGTTCCTCATGTCGATATGCATCTATGATGAGTTACCTAAATATTGCATTAGTTGACTTGTTGAGCATGCTTAAATGTGTTCTTGAAAATGTTGCATAATGTGCTTAATGATGTTGTGATGAGCATGATGTGAGTTGGAGAAGGAAGTTCCTCCAATGAAATCAGAAGTGTGAAGTTTTGATGCATAATGAGTTTGTAGATATAGTTCATACCTTCTTGTTTGTATTGAACTAGTTGATGTTCCTCCTATGTTTATGCATTTGTATTGATGTTGCATGCATGATCGTGGGCTGCTAGTCTTGAGTCGTTACCCCTTAATGTGTTTAAAGTGTCATTCAAGGACGAATGTTCCCAAGTGGGGGATAATGTAACGACCCTAAAAATGAACTAGTGAAACTAGAGCCTAACATGAGTGCATTTGAGCTTGGAGTGAGGTTTGATAGTGTTTGATGTTGTCCCGAGTCATGGTTGAGGGGTTTAGGGGTCAAATGTCAATGTACAAATACCCATGGACAGGGGTCCTTGAGGAGGACCCTAAGTTTAACCCCAAGGCTGCCCCAAATGGCAAAATTTTGCCAAAACTGGGTGACCTACAGAAGGGGTCCACGCCCCGTGGATGGCCTCCGTAGGTCAAGACCCCCAAATAAGTGTCTCTGATCCAAACCATGAAGGGACAATACGGTCCCTTCAATCCATCTACAGTCCATGGACGGTGACTAGTGGATTGGACCTGCAATGCTGTCAAGTGACACGGCCAAGCTAGGGGTGAATTGGTAAATTCAACCCAAGTCCCAATTAGTATGTGAACGGTTATTTTAAGTGTTTTAGGGTATTTTAAGAGTATTAAAACATTAATATATTATTTTTAGATTCATTATTCATATTTCCCCAAATCAAACCCTTCCCTCCTAAAATGTTCTCTCTAGAAACTCCACTGGAGATCAAGCTAGGGTTGGGGGATTTCAAGGTGTTTCTTCTTCAATTTTGTGGGATTATTCAAGTATAAGGTATGGTGATCTTTCATATAGGGTTATCTTTCACCCTAGAGTCAATTTCAAAGAAGTTTTCAAGGTTTTCAAGTTTCTCCAAAACCCTAGATTTCACTCAAACTCATGGGTTCTTGCATCAAACGTTTTCAAATGATAAATTATGATTATGTTGATGTTTAATTGGTGATTTAAGATGAAAATATTCTATGAACCCATGATTTGTCTAAATTCTTAAATTTGTCCTTATGAAGTGGGTTTGTTAATTACGACTGAATGATGATGGATTTATGCTTAGATTGATTTAGATTATTGATTTGTATCATTATCTATGTCTAATTGTGGAGAATTGTTGGTGAATTGAGGATTTGTGATCATAGCCTTGAAAAAGGGCAAGTTGACCTAATTGCATGTTGAATATAGAATTATGATTAGATTGTTGATCCACTTGAAAGGTGGAGTTGTTTACTTACTATGTACATTGTCATCATGGACATGAAGGCATAATTTGATGGATTGAAGTGTTAACATGATGTTGTATATATGACTGTGATGTGAAGCATGTGTGTGATCTAAAAGAATGAAAGATGATCTTGTTTAGAAGCTACTTGTGTTAGGATTAAATGTTATCTCTCTATTAACACTTGTGAATGATGGTGATTATGTGAAAGGCTATTCTCACATACACACACACATGAATGAATGAATGAATGAATGAATGAAGTTTAATGTTAATGTTAATAAATGTGAAGTACTTTTTGAAAGGATATTCTCATATTGTACTCTAATGAATGTAATGACTTATTGTGAAAGGACTTTCTCACAATTAGTGGGTTCTTAGATGAAAGGCTAATCTCATCTTCGAATCTATGAACTTTCCAATGAATGAACGTTGGGTTGGGATGGATGCTCATCCGGGAGTTGAGGCGGAGTGTATAGTAACAATCCCTATATCCTCTTTTAACAAATGTTGGGTTTGAGATGGATATTCATTCATGAGTTGAGCGGGGTATCTAGTAGCAATCTCTTATCCCTTAATGAATGAATGTAATGAATGTCAATACTCTGTGGGGAATAATGCTAAGCACCGAGAGGATATGAAATGGGGTGAATACTCATCCGTGAGTTGAGGCGGGGTATCTAGTAGCAACCTCTTGAGATGAATGCTCAATCGTGAGTTGAGGCGGGATATCTAGTAGCAATCTCCCTATCCCATAACTATGTGCCCACATAGGTCTATAGCTAGTGGATCCACTGAAGATAAAATGAATGGTCGTACCTTAGGCAAGTAGGAATCCTTTATCTGGTGAGGGTGACACCGGGATTCCATGTCAAACTCTCATGGTGTATGTCTGTTAAGACTTACTCCCACAATAATGGTTAATGGACTATGGTCTCTTAAGTATGTACTACTTAGGGTAGGTGGTGGAATGGGACTCCATCTATGCATTGCACAAGTAGGCATTTGAGAGGGGTCATGGTATGTTTATTATAATTTTAATTAAATGAATGGGCTCTTATGATGACTTTTATGAGGATGTTGGTCTAATGTCTAATGAATGAAGGTGTTCTTAAAGCAATGATGTTTATGAAAAATGTTTACTTAAATGCTTATATGCTTTATTGTGTAAAGGTGGAAAGGATGAATGGTAAGTTCACTTTTGGTGACCTTAAAGTGGTGTCTTGGTGTGGGTGGTGGTATGGGACGCTACCCATACATTGCAAAGGTGTAGTTCGCGGGTTACTTAAGGTGAAGTTTCAAGGTAAAGGTAAAGGTATATATGTGGATTTGCTTAAATGTGAAATATGTGACTTTGTATGTTGGTTGTGCCTTATATTATGCCTTTTGTATCAATGATCATGAAGTTTTACAGAAATGGCATAAAAGCATGACTTTCAAAAAAATGTCATTTTTAGCATGTTTTTGCATGGTCAACATACTTAGTTCATTTTTGTGTGCTAACCCATATTTTTCCTATTTTTACTTCAAGTGTAGGTTCTGGTTAGTGATCGTTCGTAGCTAGAGTTGAAGTTCTTGGATAGAGTTTCCTCCAAGACTTGATATGTCCTCATGTATTTGATGACAAGGATTTCTATTGTTCTAGTTCCTTTATGTTTGAGACTTATGTAATAGACATTTTAGTATTTTTCATTGTAAAGGGTCGTGACCCCATCTTGTTAAAGTTTATCTTAAGATGGCCATGTGAGACTTACTATTCCGCTGCTTTATAAATGACTCTTGAATAGTTGGTTTTAAATGAAATGTTTTAAATTCTTTACTATTTCTATTATCTATGCAATGAATGAATGCTATGAGACTTATATTAGACCTCTTCGGGGTCGAGTACGTCGTGTTACGACTAGGGGGTGCTATCGGATCGTGACAAAATCTCATAAATTTATGAACTTAAAACAAGGTAGCATGACAGTCCAAGAGTATGGGCTCAAGTTTACTCAACTCTCCTGGTATGCTCCCTACATGGTTGCTGATTCCAGGGCTCAGATGAATAAGTTTTTATATGGAGTGTCAGACTTGGTAAAGACAGAGTGTAGAAATGCTATGTTGCTGGAAAATTTGAGCATCTCTAGGCTTATGACTAATACTCAGCAAGTTGTGGCGATAAGCTTAGGGAACATGTAAGGACAACAACAAGGTTAGGATTGGAAACTATGAGTATTCTCAATAGAAGTCGGGTGGTGGAAATCGCTCGCAGGTTCAGCAGAAATTTTCAACTCCAGCACCTTCATCAGCTAGTGTTCCGTCCTCCGAATTCAGATAAGATCAGAAAGGTAGGGCACCAGGCTCTAAGTCTCAGGCGAGTGTTACAGGTACCAAAACCTACCCAACTTGCCCTAAGTGTGGTAACAACCATCCGGGCGAGTGCCTTGCAGGAAAGGAAGGATGCTTTGGGTGTGGTCATCCGGGTCATAGGTTGAGGAATTGCCCTTATAAATAGGGTCACTGAGGAAATACTAATCGAGCATAGTCTACAACTTTAACAGCGCCAGCAAGTCGCCTAGTTCAGCAAGGTAACTCATCTGGTACAGGTGGTGGACAACACAAAAATAGGCTCTATGCTCTTCAGGCTCGCCAGGATCAGGAAGATTCTCCCGATGTAGTCACTGGTACGTTACGAGTCTTTGATCTCGATGTTTATGTTTTTTTAGATCCAGGGGCTACTCTTTCATTTGTAACTCCTTATATAGTAGTTAAGTTTGATGTTACTCCAAAAACTCTCTCAGAACCCGTCTCAGTCTCTACTCCAGTCGGTGACCTAGTTATAGCTAGACGAGTATACAGAAATTGCCCTATCACAGACTCTCAGAAAGTCACCTCAATAAATCTTGTTGAGTTAGAATTGGTAGCCTTTGATTTCATTCTAGGCGTTGATTGGTTACATTCCTTTTATGCCTCAGTCGATTGTAGAACTAGGATTGTTTGTTTTTAGTTTTCAGATGAACCAATCTTAGAATGGAAGGGTAGTAGCTTAGCTCCAATGGGTCGATTCATTTCTTACCTAAAGGCGAGAAAGATGATCTCTAAGGGTTATCTCTATCATCTAGTTTGGGTTAAGGATTCAAGCTCTGAAACCCCAACTCTTGAGTCAGTTCCGGTGGTTAATGAGTTTCTAGAAGTATTTCCAGAAGATCTTCCCGTAGTTCCTCCCGAAAGGGAAATCGACTTCGGAATTGATCTCCTTCCGGATACCCAACCTATCTCTATTCCTCCTTACAGAATGGCTCCAGCTGAGCTTAAGGAATTGAAAGAGCAAGTGAAAGACCTTCTAGATAAGTGCTTCATCAGACCTAGTATTTCGCCATGGGGTGCACCGATATTGTTCTTGAAGAAGAAAGATGGTTCTCTCAAAATGTGCATTGATTATAAGCAGTTGAACAAGGTCACAATCAAGTATAAGTATCCCATCTCCAGGATTGATGACTTGTTTGACCAACTTTAGGGTGCTAGTCATTTCTCAAAGATAGACCTCAGATCGGGTTATCATCAACTCAAGGTCAGAGATAGTGTCATTCCAAAGATAGCCTTCAGAACTCGGTATGGTCATTCTGAATTTGTAGTTATGTCAATTGGACTAACCAATGCTCCTGTAACTTTCATGAATTTGATGAACAAAGTGTTTAAGCAGTATTTGGACTTGTTCCTTATGGTCTTAATTGATGATATCCTCATTTACCCTAGGAATGAGGAAGAGCATGCGAGTCATTTGAGAGTTGTTCTGCAAACTCTCAAAGATCGCCAATTATTCACCAAATTTAAAAGGTCTGAGTTTTGGTTACAATCAGTTGCTTTCCTTGGTTATATATTATCATGCAAATGGATCCGGGTGGATTTCTAGAAAATAGAAGCAGTGAAACAATGGCCCAGACCTACCTCTCCTGCAGATATCAGAAGTTTCTTGGGTCTAGCAGGTTATTACAGAAAGTTTGTGGAAGGATTTTCATCCATAGCCTCACCATTGACTAAGTTGACTCAGAATATGGTCATGTTTCGATGGTTAGATGATTGTGATAAAAGCTTCGCAGAATTGAAAACTAGGTTAACTACAGTTCCTGTTTTGACTCTACCAGAGGGTTCAGACGGTTATGTGATTTATTGTGATGCATCCACAGTCAGCCTATGTTGTGTGTTAATGCATCGAGGTAAGGTTATAGCCTATGCTTCTAGACAACTTAAGGTGCATGAGAAGAATTATCCAACTCATGACCTCAAGCTTGCAGCAGTGGTGTTTGAACTTAAGATTTAGAGACAATACTTGTTTGGTGTTCATGTAGATGTGTTCACATACCATAAGAGCCTCCATTATGCGTTTACCCAGAAAGAGTTGAATCTTTGCCAGAGAAGATGGATTGAATTCCTCAAGGATTATGACATGCGTGTGCATTACCATACGTGTAAGGTAGTAGTAGATGCCCTTAGCAGACTATCTATGGGTAGTGTAGCACATGTTGAGGAAGAAAGAAAAGATCTAGAAAAGGATGTTCACAGGCTTGCTCATTTAGGAGTTTGTCTTATGAGCATATCAGATGGTGGTGTGACAGTTCAAAATGGATCAGAATCGTCATTGCTAATGGAGGTTAAGGAAAGGCAAGACACTGATCCGATATTGCTCGAACTCAAGGGTGCAGTCCATCAACAAAGAGTTGAGGTTTTCTCCCAAGGGGGAGATGGTGTGCTTCGCTACCAGGGTCGATTATGCGTTCCTAATGTTGGCGAGTTGAGACTGCAGATTCTTGTACAAGCCCATAACTCCAGGTATTCCATTCATCCAGGCGCCATTAAGATTTATCGTGATCTGCGGGAAGTCTTTTGGTGGAATGGCATGAAGAGGGGCATAGCATACTTTGTGGCTAAGTGTCCCAATTGTTAGCAAGTGAAGGTAGAACATTATAAACAGGGGGTTTGACTCAAGAGGTCGACATTCCTACTTGGTAGTGGGAAGTGATCAACATGGATTTCATTACATGATTACCTCGTACTCACAGACAACATTAGTCCATTTGGTTGATAGTTGACAGAGTTACTAACTCTTCTCGCTTTTTGGCGGTCAAGACTACAGATTCGGCGAAGGACTACGCCAAGCTTTACATTAATGAGATAGTCAGATTGCATGGGATTCCTTTGTCTATCATCTCAGGTAGAGGTTCTCAATTTACCTCTAATTTCTAGAAGTAATTTCAGAGAGGTCTTTGTACTCAGGTTAATCTTAGCACAACATTTCATCCACACGCGGATGGTCAGGCAAAGCATACCATCCAGACCTTAGAGGAAATGTTGAGAGCTTGTGTAATCGACTTCAAGGGTAGTAGGGAGGATCGCCTTCCTCTTATAGAATTCGCCTACAATAATAGCTACCATTCCAGTATTTAGATGGACCCTTATGAGTCCTTTTATGGGCGTAGATGTAGATCTCTTGTTGGTTGGTTTGAAGTAGGTGAAGCAGCCTTGATAGGGCCAGAATCGGTTGTTGATGCTATGGAGAAAGTGCAACTCATTAGATATAGATTTAAGACAGCCCAGAGTCGCTAGAAGTCTTATGGAGATGTAAGGAGAAGGGAACTAGAGTTCCAAATGGATGATTGGGTCTTCCTGAAGGTGTCACCTGTGAAGGGGGTGTCGATATTTGGCAAGAAGGAAAGCTCAGTCCCAAATATGTATGCCCTTACCAGATCTTAAAAAGGATTGGTAAAGTGGCTTATGAGTTAGAGTTGCCACCAGATTGAGTAGTAGTGCATCTAGTCTTCCACGTTTCCCTATTGAAGAAGTGCGTGGGTGATCTAGCATCCAGAGTGCCATTAGAGAGTGTGGCTGGTAAAGATAGTCTTTCTTATATGGATGTACCCGTTGAGATTCTTGATCATCAGTTAGAAGGTTGAGAAACAAATAAGTTGCTTCAGTGAAGGTTTGGTGGAGAAGTCAGTCCGTAGAGAGAGCTACTTGGGAAGCAGAAGCAGCCATGAAAACCAAGTATCCTCACCTCTTTCCTTCCGATTCCAATCCATCTTGAGGTAATAGTTCCTCTACAAATTTTCAGTCATTCATGCATAAAATCAGTCTTAGTATCAAGTTCCTTCGGTCTATACTTGCATTTTTAGCGTATTTGCATGTTTTTGGAACTTAGTTCAGTCAAAAATCAGTTTCCAGTGTTTAGAGGTAGGGTTGGAGCTCAAACCCTCCATTTCAGCTAGTTTAGTCTTCATTCAAGGACGAATGATCCCAAGGGAGAAATATTGTAACACATCGAAAACCGGACCTAGCAAAAAATTGCAGAACTTACCTGAAACAGTGAACCATGGTAGGGTTCACAGATCGTGATAGCGTCCACGGTCCATTGACCTGCCCGTGGTCATGACTTGGAAGTCACCAGGACCAAACGTAAGACCACGGGACCCTTCACGGGTCGTGGTCTTGATGATAGGCCGTGGTGTTGATGATGGGCCATGGGGGCGTCCGTGAAAACTTAGGCACTAGCCCCCCCAATACTAACCCTCAGACCCCCAAGCATTAGTGAGGACCTTCACAGTCCGTGGTCCTCCTCACGGGCCATGGTATGGGCTCGTGGACAAGACACCAGAAACTCCAGCTCTTGGTCATAAGACCACGACCCACTTCACTGTTCATGGTCCCTTTCACGGTCTGTGAAGGTGGCCGTGGTCAGCCCCATCTGCAACTTAAGTCAGGGGTATTTTGGTCTTTTCCTATTTCATCTAAACTACATCGGTTTAACCCTAAACTACATGGTTTTGATTAGTTTTAGCCTAGAAACATAACTACAACTTACCTAAGTTAGATCTTTCATCAAAAACTTAGAAATATTAGAGCGTAAAGATGAGAAAAGGTCGAGCAACACTAGTTCAAGAATGCAGCTAGATTACATCAATTCCAGCCCCAAAAAAGAAAGATTTCTCCGTGGAGTTCATCACCAGGTACGTGGGAATTTACTAGTGGGTTCCTTTCGCCTATTAGGTCCCTATATTTCAGTCAGATTCTTTATTCCCTATTATCAACTAGACCTAGGGTTTCTAGAACATTAGTAGATTATCATGAATTAGTTATTTACATGTTCCAAATCAGATTATCATGTTATTACTTCATTTATTGCATGAATTTCAGAACCCTAGCTATGTATTTATTTAGTTCTTAAATTACACATGCTAGGTAGGATATTCCAGTATTTCATATATACTTCCCTCAGTCTTGAATGTGTCATTATCAGTTTATTAATATGCATTCTCAGTTTGCATGTCAGTTTAGAGCTAACTAGTATATTACAGAAATTCAGTAATAATGTGTTAATCATCTAATCTATTGGGAGTAGCTTAATACCGAGTTGGACTAGGGTCAATCACCCATATAGTCCCAGAACTACGAGCAATGAAGGTTGTAAGTCCCCTCTGTGGGAATCATTTTAGTGATCACGCCAACATGCCTCTACATCTTTGGCCGGGTTTATTGGGTCCTCTCGATGGGGAGTATACATCGGACTCCACATTTAGCTCATGTTGTTTTATTTTCGATTATTAGTAGCTCCCACAGTTTAGTCAGACTCCATTGCATTGACGATATTTCTGTATAATCAGTATTCAACATCAGCATGTCTAAATTTGGTCATTGCATTCTATTAGCTCAGTATTCAGTATCTATATCATGTTCAGATTACACTCTCTTTATTGCTTGTTCAGTTATATGTTTATTTCAGTTTTACTCTATCCTGCATGCTCAGTACCTTTGAAGTACTAACATATACTCTGCGCTACATCTTCTTGTGATATAGGTTCAAATTCTCAGCATCTAGATCACGCTTAGATCGGTTCCCGATGTAACACCCCTCAAAATGAAGTAGGATAAAGTAGAGCCTCACATGGGTTTTATGCATTAATAACTTGTTAAAATAATGAGGAATAGCCTTTTAAGTCATTTTTAAAGAGTTTGGAAGTCAAACGTCAAGGGATGATCAAGACTTACGGAAACTAGTCTTTTACGTATTGGTGTGTTCTAGTATGTTGTTCATGTTTTAAAGTGTTGTTTGGAGTCTAAAATCAGTAGAGGTGACCCTAGTGTCTTACTAAATGTTTTTAGGGTCAAAAATTTCGAATACGATGCCCCGAAACCACCCTAAAGGTCCCCTAGGAGGACCCCAACCCTTGGCCAAACAAGCTACCAAGGCAGTTTGAAGTTGTGCATGGAGGGAGTGGCTTCGCGTCGCGGACCTTCACCACCAATGGCCAAAAAGTGGCTCCGCATCGCGGAGACACCGCGTACTCTACTGTCTCGGAATTTAATTTCTAGAAACTTGCGGGAACACCTCTTCTTCACGAACTTGATCCCTGACAAATCTGCGAAAATAAAACACAAGTTTGACTTGGTTAAAAGGTCCAACTAAGTGAGGGGTACTTTGGGGAATTATTATAAATGGTTATTATACCTATTTTAGGGTATTTTAAGTTGGTTAAAACCCCTAAACCTAGAATTAGATCCCATTCTTAAAATTGACCCTTCCCTTTCAAAAATAGATTCTTTCAAAACTCCATTGAAGACCTTGATGAAGGTCAAGCTAGAAGATGAGTTTTCAACTGATTTCTTCTTCAATTTCATGGGTCTTCAATAATTAAGGTTTGGTAACTCTTGATTCTTGAATAACCTGTCATTCAAGGAGTTCTATCAAAGATTTTCAAAAGTGATTCACAGACAAAAAATTCCCAATTTTCAATCTAAACATGGATCCTTTGTCAAACAATTTTCTAAATCATTCTATTGATGAATTGATGTGAAATTAAGGTTTTTAAGACAAATTTTCAAAGGAATTCTTGAAGAACCCATGATCCCCTAATTCTCTAAATTTGGCCTAGGATGTGGGTCTTTGTGAATATGATTTCTATTGGTAAAATTATGTTTAGATTATGTTGTATTGATGTTTACTATGATTTTCTATACTTATTCATGTTGAATTTTTGGTAGATTGATGAGTTGAGAATTATGGCCTTATGGGCAAAGTTATGGGTTGATCCCTTTGTTTATAGAATTGTACATAGATTATGTTTACGTTAGTGAATTACATTGTTGATTCCTATTGCTATCTATGTCAATTGATTATGAATTGTTGAGGATTTATCCATGGTGATCATGGCTTGGAGAATTGGTAAGTTGACCTAACTTCTACTCTATAGTATGAGAATTGATGTTGTGTGGTTTGGTCCACTTATGGTGGCGGTGTTTAATTCTTGTCTATCTATGCATGTTGAGATCATGGCCTTGAAGGCAATAGATGTGAAGTGAATTGATGATTATGATGCATATGTTTATGAAGTTGTGCCATGAAGATTATGTATGAAATCCTCAATGTTAGCATGATGTTTAAAGTGTGTTGATGATGAGAGGTATAATGTGAATGATAATGTTAGGGATAAGGTGTGGTCTACATGATTGATTATGTTAAGTACTATTGTGGAATGACCCCTACCTATAAGACAACTATATGAATGTGTGATTATATACATGTTAGGAGTACCTATTCAATGTTGAATGTGTCCTTGTCTCCTATGATGAAGTGTGGGTGTGTGGTCTAGAATCCCTAAAGGCTTTACATGTGAATTGCTCATTAGTTGGGGACAATGTGAATGTGGTGATCCCTTGAAGGGGAGTGCACTCAATATCAATGTTTTTGCTATTATGCCACTATGAGGACCAATATGTACACACACACACTCTACATTTATAGCTATGAATATGATGTGTTATGGTGTATATTGAAAGGTTAACTCTTATATGCACCCTTACATCTCATTATGCATGCAAACTGTATGATTAGTAAGGTATGAATATGTGTTGTATAAATGTGTTTATGTGAAAGGCTTTCTCAAGTATGTACACACACACATGAATGAATGAATAAGGTTTATGATAATCTAGTGAAAGTGAGTATTATGAAAGGTTTCCTCAATTGTACTCTAAATTACTAGACTATGTTATGAATACGGTATGACTATGTGAAAGGACATTCTCACATAATGTGGGTTCTACGATGAAAGGTCATTCTCATCTTAGAAACCTTTGAGCTATATGATATGAGGGATTAAGTCCCTAAAGCCTATTTGATGAACTAATGTTAAATAAAGGCCTAAAGATGTTTAAAAAGGGAGTTGGAGCTTAGCACCGAGTGAACATGAAAAATGAGAGTGGGGGTTTCACGTTTAGCAAGTCTGGCTTCCCACAAGAGAACCTTCACATTTAGCAAGTCCGGGTTCCCAACATAGATGTTGTCTCATGAGATGGAAACCTCCACGCCTAGCAAGTCAAGGTTTTCTAGTAGCAATCTCCTTGTTCCAGAACTACATGCCCCCACAGGTCTTAGCTTACTAGATCCACTAGATAGCTAATATGTATGTAGGTCCTACTTTGGCAAGTAGTACCCTCTCTTTTCGGTGTGGGAGTAGAACAGCAGATTCCATGTAGCTCACATGGTCTCTGTCGGTTATGGCAATGTCTCCCAAAAGTGAAGAAATGAACTAAGATAAGAATATGAACTCTAGTCATGATTTCTTGAAGAGTTACTTAGTGTAGGTAGGATTGTGGACGCTACTTATGCATTGCACAAGTGGACTCTAAGGGAGGTTATGATTAGGATCTTTCTGTAATGAAGACTATGGTCTATGTATGTTAAAATGAAAGCATGTTAAGGTTGACTTTACTTATGTCAAGACATGAAGTATGATTATGCATGTGAATTTCACTTATGACTTCTTAATGGGTTTGCTTAGTATATGTGGGGGTATGGGACTCCATGTGTACATTGCACAAGTAAGCGTGTGAAGAGGTTGTGAAGGTGGTTTACCTATGATATGAACTAAATGGGTTATGACTCATGATGTAGTAAATGAATGAGTCCTTATATGATGTTATGAAGTATGTTGGTCTTATGTCTAATGTTAAATGAAGATATTATGACTTGTTGAATATGATGTGCCTAGTCTATGGTGGCTTCCTAGGAACACTTGGTGTG